>NW_022639226.1:0-86669 GCF_010993605.1 Petromyzon marinus
ACCACACCACACACACACCACACACACCCCACACAACACACACCACACCCACACCCCACACACCCTCCACACCCACACCACACACACCACCCACACCACACACACACACCACACACACCACACACGCACCACACCCACCACACACACACCACACACCACACCACACACACCACACACACACCACACACCACACCACACACACCACATACACCACACACACCACACACACCACACCACACACACACACCACACACACCACACACACACACTACACACACACGCACACACTACACACACACCACACACACACACCACACACACCACACACACACACCACACACACCACACACACCACACACACACTACACACACACTACACACACACACACTACACACACACTACACACACACACACTACACACACACCACACACACACACCACACACACCACACACACACCACACACTACACACACACCACACACACCACACACACCACACACTACACACACACCACACACACCACACACACACCACACACACACCACACACACACCACACACCACACCACACACACCACACACACCACACACACCACACACACCACACACACCACATACACCACATACACCACACACACTACACACACACCACACACACACCACACACACACCACACACACACCACACACCACACCACACACACCACACACACCACACACACCACACACACCACACACACCACATACACCACATACACCACACACACCACATACACCACACACACCACACACACCACACACACACCACACACACCACATACACCAAGGAGCTACCCACTCAATAAAGGCTGCTCCACGAACTTTGCTCTTCCTGTGGTGATGGTGGTGATGATGGTGGTGGTGATGATGGTGGTGGTGATGGTGGTGATGGTGGTGATGGTGATGATGGTGGTGGTGGTGATGATGGTGGTGATGGTGATGGTGGTGATGGTGATGGTGGTGATGGTGGTGATGGTGGTGATGGTGGTGGTGATGGTGGTGATAGTGGTGGTGATGGTGGTGATGGTGGTGGTGGTGATGGTGATGATGGTGATGGTGGTGGTGATGGTGGTGGTAATGGTGGTGATAGTGGTGGTGATGGTGGTGATGGTGGTGGTGGTGATGGTGGTGATGGTGGTGATGATGGTGGTGATGGTGGTGATGGTGGTGGTAATGGTGGTGATAGTGGTGGTGGTGATGGTGGTGGTGGTGATGGTGGTGATGGTGGTGATGATGGTGGTGATGGTGGTGATGGTGGTGGTGATGATGATGATGGTGGTGGTGATGATGTTGGTGATGTGGTGATGGTGGTGATGGTGATGGTGGTGATAGTGGTGGTGATGGTGGTGATGGTGGTGGTGGTGATGGTGATGATGGTGATGGTGGTGGTGATGGTGGTGGTAATGGTGGTGATAGTGGTGGTGATGGTGGTGATGGTGGTGGTGATGGTGGTGATGATGGTGGTGATGGTGGTGATGGTGGTGGTAATGGTGGTGATAGTGGTGGTGGTGAAGGTGGTGGTGGTGATGGTGGTGATGGTGGTGATGATGGTGGTGATGGTGGTGATGGTGGTGGTGGTGGTGATGATGATGATGGTGGTGGTGGTGATGGTGGTGATGGTGGTGATGGTGATGATGGTGGTGATGATGGTGGTGATGGTGGTGGTGATGGTGGTGATAGTGGTGGTGATGGTGGTGATGGTGGTGGTGGTGATGGTGATGATGGTGATGGTGGTGGTGATGGTGGTGGTAATGGTGGTGATAGTGGTGGTGATGGTGGTGATGGTGGTGGTGGTGGTGGTGATGGTGGTGATGGTGGTGATGATGGTGGTGATGGTGGTGATGGTGGTGGTAATGGTGGTGATGGTGGTGATGGTGGTGATGATGGTGGTGATGGTGGTGGTGGTGGTGGTGATGATGATGATGATGGTGGTGGTGGTGATGGTGGTGGTGATGGTGATGATGGTGGTGATGATGGTGGTGGTGGTGATGGTGGTGGTAATGGTGGTGATAGTGGTGGTGATGGTGGTGGTGGCGAATGATGGTGGTGGTGGTGATGATGGTTTTTTGGTGATGGTGGTGATGATGGTGGTGGTGATGATGGTGGTGGTGGCGGATGATGGTGGTGGTGGCGAATGATGGTGGTGGTGGTGAATGATGGTGGTGGTGGTGGCAAATGATGGTGGTGGTGAATGATGGTGGTGGTGGTGATGATGATGGTGGTGAATGATGGTGGTGGTGATGGTGGTGGTGATGATGGTGATGATGGTGATGATGGTGGTGGTGGCAAATGATGGTGGTGGTGAATGATGGTGGTGGTGGTGGTGATGATGATGATGATGGTGGTGAATGATGGTGGTGGTGATAATGCTGGTGTTTGTGGTTCTAATGGTTGTGGTGATGATGATGGTGGTGATAATGGTTTTGTGGTGGTGGTGGTGATGATGATGATGGTGATAATGGTTTGGTGGTGGTGGTGATGATGATGGTTTTGTGGTGGTGATGGTGATGATGCTGGTGGTTGTGGTGATGATGGTTTTGTGGTGGTGGTGGTGGTGATGATGGTTATGATGATGGTGGTGATGGTGATGATGCTGGTGGTTGTGGTGATGATGGTTGTGGTTATAATGATGATGGTGGTGATGATGATGATGCTGGTGGTGGTGATGGTGATGATGCTGGTGGTTGTGGTGATGATGGTGGTGGTGATAGTGGTGGTGATGGTGATGATGGTGGTGATGATGGTTTTGTGGTGGTTGTGATGATGGTGGTGATGGTGATGATGCTGGTGGTTGTGGTGATGATGGTGGTGGTGATGGTTTTGTGGTGGTGGTGATGCTGGTGGTGGTGATGATGATGAAGGTTGTGGTGGTGATGATGGTTTTGTGGTGGTTGTGGTTGTGGTGATGATGGTTTTGTGGTGGTTGTGGTGATGATGGTTGTGGTGATGATGATGCCATCACCCTGTGTGAGACCACACAGGGTCAGCTGCCACTGGGGGTGCCCCCTAGGCTTGGCGAGGGGAGTGGTGGTGCAGTGGTTAGCGCCACGAACCCACCAGGGATCCCAGTTCGATTCCCGCTTGTGACTATCGGTGACCTGGGCCTCCCCTAGGTCGACTCAACCTCAAATGAGTTAACCTGGTGGAGCGGGTGCGTAGTTGGTAAACATCTCTGAGACCCACAGAGACCCACAAAGACCCACAGAGATACACAGACTCATAGAGACCCACAGAGATACACAGACTCATAGAGACCCACAGAGATACACAGACTCATAGAGACCCACAGAGATACACAGACTCATAGAGACCCACAGAGATACACAGACTCATAGAGACCCACAGAGATACACAGACTCATAGAGACCCACAGAGATACACAGACTCATAGAGACCCACAGAGATACACGGACTCATGGAGACCCACAGAGATACACAGACTCATAGAGACCCACAGAGATACACAGACTCATAGAGACCCACAGAGATACACAGACTCATAGAGACCCACAGAGATACACAGACTCATAGAGACCCACAGAGATACACAGACTCATAGAGACCCACAGATACACGGACTCATGGAGACCCACAGAGATACACAGACTCATAGAGACCCACAGAGATACACAGACTCATAGAGATACACAGATACCAACTCAGAGACCCACAGAGATACACAGACTCATAGAGACCCACAGAGACACACAGACTCATAGAGACCCACAGAGATACACAGACTCATAGAGATACACAGATACAAACTCAGAGACCCACAGAGATACACAGACTCAGAGACCCACAGAGACACACAGACTCATAGAGACCCACAGAGACACACAGACTCATAGAGACCCACAGAGATACACAGACTCATAGAGACCCACAGAGATACACAGACTCATAGAGACCCACAGAGATACACAGACTCATAGAGACCCACAGAGATACACAGACTCATAGAGACCCACAGAGATACACAGACTCATAGAGACCCACAGAGATACACAGACTCATAGAGACCCACAGATACACGGACTCATGGAGACCCACAGAGATACACAGACTCATAGAGACCCACAGAGATACACAGACTCATAGAGATACACAGATACCAACTCAGAGACCCACAGAGATACACAGACTCATAGAGACCCACAGAGATACACAGACTCATAGAGATACACAGATACCAACTCAGAGACCCACAGAGATACACAGACTCATAGAGACCCACAGAGACACACAGACTCATAGAGACCCACAGAGATACACAGACTCATAGAGATACACAGATACAAACTCAGAGACCCACAGAGATACACAGACTCAGAGACCCACAGAGACACACAGACTCATAGAGACCCACAGAGACACACAGACTCATAGAGACCCACAGAGATACACAGACTCATAGAGACCCACAGAGATACACAGACTCATAGAGACCCACAGAGATACACAGACTCATAGAGACCCACAGAGATACACAGACTCATAGAGACCCACAGAGATACACAGACTCATAGAGACCCACAGAGATACACAGACTCATAGAGACCCACAGATACACGGACTCATGGAGACCCACAGAGATACACAGACTCATAGAGACCCACAGAGATACACAGACTCATAGAGATACACAGATACCAACTCAGAGACCCACAGAGATACACAGACTCATAGAGACCCACAGAGACACACAGACTCATAGAGACCCACAGAGATACACAGACTCATAGAGATACACAGAGACAAACTCAGAGACCCACAGAGATACACAGACTCAGAGACCCACAGAGACACACAGACTCATAGAGACCCACAGAGACACACAGACTCATAGAGACCCACAGAGATACACAGACTCATAGAGACCCACAGACCCACAGAGATACACAGACTCATAGAGATACACAGAGACACAGACTCAGAGACCCACAGAGACACACAGACTCATAGAGACCCACAGAGACACACAGACTCACAGAGACCCACAGAGATACACAGACTCATAGAGACCCACAGAGACACACAGACCCACAGAGATACACAGACTCATAGAGATACACAGAGACACAGACTCAGAGACCCACAGAGACACACAGACTCATAGAGACCCACAGAGACACACAGACTCATAGAGACCCACAGAGATACACAGACTCATAGAGACCCACAGAGACACACAGACCCACAGAGATACACAGACTCATAGAGACCCACAGAGACACACAGACCCACAGAGATACACAGACTCATAGAGATACACAGAGACACAGACTCAGAGACCCACAGAGACACACAGACTCATAGAGACCCACAGAGACACACAGACTCATAGAGACCCACAGAGATACACAGACTCATAGAGACCCACAGAGACACACAGACCCACAGAGATACACAGAGACACACAGACTCAGAGACCCACAAAGACACAGACTCATAGAGACCCACAGAGACCCACAGAGGCACACAGAGACCCACAGACTCATAGAGACCCACAGAGATACACAGACTCATAGAGACCCATTGAGACCCACAGACTCTTAGAGACACACAGAGACCCACAGAGACCCACAGACTCATAGAGACCCACAGACACACAGACTCATAGAGACACACAGAGACACACAGAGACCCCCAGAGACACAGACTCATAGAGACTCACAGAGATACACAGAGACACATAGAGATACACAGACCCACAGAGATACACAGACTCAGAGACCCACAGAGATACACAGACTCATAGAGACCCATGGAGACACAAAGAGACACACAGAGACCCACAGAGACCCACAGACTCAGAGACCCACAGACTCATAGAGACCCACAGAGACACACAGACTCATAGAGACCCACAGAGATACACAGACTCAATGAGACCCATAGATACCCACAGAGACACACATAACCACAGAGACCCATAGACTCATAAAGACCCACAGAGACAGACTCATAGAGACCCACAGAGACACACAGGCTCATAGAGACCCACAGAGATACACAGACTCAGAGACCCATAGAGATACACAGACTCATAGAGACCCATAGAGATACACAGACTCACAGAGACCCATGGAGATACACAGACTCATAGAGACCCACAGAGACAGACTCATAGAGACCCATAGAGTCCCACAGAGATACACAGAGACCCACATAGATACACAGACTCATAGAGACCCACAGAGACCCACAGAGACCCACAGAGACACACAGACTCATAGAGACCCACATAGACACACAGACTCATAGAGACTCACAGAGATAAACAGACTCATAGAGACCCACAGAGATACACAGACACATAGAGACCCACAGAGATACACAGACTCATAGAGACCCACATAGACACACAGACTCATAGAGACACAGAGATACACAGACTCATAGAGATCCACAGAGACCCACAGAGATACACAGACTCATAGAGACCCACAGAGATACACAGACTCATAGAGCCCCACAGAGATACACAGAGACACACAGACTCATAGAGACCCATAGAGATACGCAGAGACCCACAGACTCACCACACGGAGACCCACAGACTCATCACATAGAGACCCACAGACTCACCACACAGAGACCCATAGACTCACGACCACCACACAGAGACCCACAGAGACACAGACTCACAGAGACCCACAGAGACCCACACACTCATAGAGACCCACAGAGACCCACAGAGATACACAGGCTCATAGAGACCCACAGAGGTACACAGACCCATATAGACCCAAAGAAACCTACAGAGACCCACAGAGACCCATAGAGACCCATAGAGACACATAGAGACCCATAGAGACCCATATAGACCAACAGAGACCTATAGAGACCCACAGAGACCCATAGAGACCCACAGAGACCCATAGAGACCCACAGACACCCACAGAGACCCATAGAGACACAGAGACCCATAGAGACCCATAGAGACCCATAGAGACACAGAGACCCATAGAGACCCATAGAGACCAACAGAGACGCAGAGAGACCCATAGAGACCCATAGAGACCCATAGAGACCCACAGAGACCCATATAGATCAACAGAGACCCAGAGAGACCAACAGAGACCCACAGAGACCCATAGAGACCCATAGAGACACAGAGACCCATAGAGACCCATAGAGACCAACAGAGACGCAGAGAGACCCATAGAGACCCATAGAGACCCATAGAGACCCACAGAGACCCACAGAGACCCATAGAGACCCACAGAGACCCATAGAGACCCACAGACACCCACAGAGACCCATAGAGACCCATAGAGACCCATAGAGACACAGAGACCCATAGAGACCCATAGAGACCAACAGAGACGCAGAGAGACCCATAGAGACCCATAGAGACCCACAGAGACCCACAGAGACCCACAGAGACCCACAGAGACCCATGGAGACCCACAGAGACGCATAGACCCATAGAGCCCCATAGAAACCCACAGAGACCCATAGAGACCCATATAGACCAACAGAGACCCATAGAGATACACAGAGACCCATAGAATTCCACAGAGACCCATATAGACCAACATAGACCCACAGAGACCCATAGAGCCCATAGAGACCCACAGAGACCCATAGAGCCCATAGAGACCCATATAGACGAACAGAGACCCATAGAAACCCATAGAGACCCACAGAGACCCATAGAGATACACAGAGACCCATAGAGATACACAGAGACCCATAGAGACCCATATAGACCAACAGATACCCATAGAAACCCATAGAGACCCATAGAGACCCACAGAGACCTATAGAGACCTACATAGACCCATATATACCAACAGAGACCCACATAGACCCACAGAGACCCACAGAGATCAACAGAGACCCATAGAGACCCACAGAGACCAATAGAGACCCATAGAGACCCATAGAGATACACAGACCCATAGAGACCCACAGAGACCAATAGAGACCCATAGAGACCCATAGAGATACACAGACCCATAGAGACCCACAGAGACCCATATAGACCAACAGAGACCCATAGAGACCCATAGAGACCCATAGAGACACACAGAGACCCATAGATACCCATAGAGACCCACAGAGACCCAAAGAGACCCATAGAGACCCATAGAGACACACAGAGACCCACAGAGACCCATATAGACCAACAGAGACCCATAGAGACCCACAGAGACCCATAGAGACACACAGAGACCCATAGATACCCATAGAGACCCACAGAGACCAATAGAGACCCATAGAGATACACAGACCCATAGAGACCCACAGAGACCCATATAGACCTACAGAGACCCATAGACCCACAGAGACCCATAGAGACCCATAGAGACACAGAGACCCATATATACCAACAGAGACCCATAGATACCCATAGAGACCCATAGAGACCTATAGAGACACACAGAGACCCACAGAGACCCATATAGACCAACAGAGACCCATAGAGACCCACAGAGACCCATAGAGACACACAGAGACCCATAGAGACCCAGAGAGACACATAGAGACCCATAGAGATCCACAGAGACCCAAAGAGACCCATAGAGACCCATAGAGACACACAGAGACCCACAGAGACCCATATAGACCAACTGAGACCCATAGAGACCCACAGAGACCCATAGAGACCCATAGAGACACACAGAGACCCATAGAGACCCAGAGAGACACATAGAGACCCATAGAGACCCACAGAGACCCATATAGATCAACAGAGACCCATAGAGACCCAGAGAGATCAACAGAGACCCATAGAGACCCACAGAGACCCATAGAGACCCATAGAGACCCACAGAGACCCATAGACCCACAGAGACCAACAGAGACCAACAGAGACCAACAGAGACCAACAGAGACCCATAGAGACCAACAGAGACCCATAGAAACCCATATAGACCAACAGAGACCCATAGAAACCCACAGAGACCCATAGAGACCCATAGAGACCAACAGAGACCCATAGAGACCCATATAGACCAACAGAGACCCACAGAGACCCATAGAGACCCATATAGATACACAGAGACCCATAGAGATACAGAGACCCATAGAGACCCACAGAGACCCATAGAGACCCATAGAGACCAACAGAGATCCATAGAGACCTATAGAGATACACAGAGACCCATAAAGACCCATAACGACCCATATAGACCAACAGAGACCCATAGAGACCCACAGAGACCCATAGAGACCCACAGAGACCCATAGAGACCCATAAAGACCCATAACGACCCATATAGACCAACAGAGACCCATAGAGACCCACAGAGACCCATAGAGACCCACAGAGACCCACAGAGACCCATATAGACCAACAAAGACCCATAGAGACCCATAGAGACCCATAAAGACCTACACGGCCAACTTGGTAGGTCAGGATGGAGTCCACGACCTCCTGCGTACCAGGCGAGGTAGTCAACATCTCTCAGTGTATGGGATTGAATCCGCGACCTCCTGCGTCCCAGGCGAGGTAGTCAACATCTCTCAGTGTATGGGATTGAACCCGCGACCTCCTGCGTACCAGGCGAGGTAGTCAACATCTCTCAGTGTATGGGATTGAATCCACGACCTCCTGCATACCGGGCGAGGTAGTCAACATCTCTCACTGTATGGGATTGAATCCACGACCTCCTGCGTACCAGGCGAGGTAGTCAACATCTCTCAGTGTATGGGATTGAACCCGCGACCTCCTGCGTACCAGGCGAGGTAGTCAACATCTCTCAGGGTCTGGGATTAAACCCGCGACCTCAAGCGTACCAGGCGAGGTAGTCAACATCTCTCAGTGTATGGGATTGAACCCGCGACCTCCTGCGTACCAGGCGAGGTAGTCAACATCTTCCAGTGTCTGAGATTGAACCCGCGACCTCCTGCGTACCAGGCGAGGTAGTCAACATCTCTGTGTCTGGGATTGAACCCGCGACCTCCTGTGTACCAGGCGAGGTAGTCAACATCTCTCAGTGTATGGGATTGAACCCGCGACCTCCTGCGTACCAGGCGAGGTAGTCAACATCTCTCAGTGTCTGGGATTGAACCCACGACCTCCTGCGTACCAGGCGAGGTAGTCAACATCTCTCAGTGTCTGGGATTGAACCCGCGACCTCCTGTGTACCAGGCGAGGTAGTCAACATCTCTCAGTGTATGGGATTGAACCCGCGACCTCAAGCGTACCAGGCGAGGTAGTCAACATCTCCCAGTGTCTGGGATTGAACCCGCGACCTCCTGCGTACCAGGCGAGGTAGTCAACATCTCTCAGTGTCTGGGATTGAACCCGCGACCTCCTGCGTACCAGGCGAGGGAGTCAACGGAGGAGGCGGTGTGTAACGTCGTAAAACTTTTATTGTTGAAACGGAAGGTAACGCATCGTCGTCATCATCATCATCGTCGTCATCATCATCATCGTCATCATCATCGTCATCATCATCACCGTCATCATCGTCATCATCACCGTCATCATCATCATCGTCGTCGTCATCATCATCATCATCATCGTCGTCACCATCGTTATCACCGTCGTCATCACTGTCATCGTCATCATCATCGTCATCACTGTCATCGTCATCATCATCATCACCATCATCATCATCATCGTCACCATCATCATCATCATCGTCACCATCATCATCGTCATCACCGTCATCATCACCGTCATCGTCATCATCGTCATCATCATCATCATCATCGTCGTCATCATCACCATCATCGTCATCATCATCGTCATCGTCATCATCGTCATCATCATCACCATCATCGTCATCATCGTCACCGTCGTCATCGTCATCATCGTCATCATCATCATCACCGTCATCATCATTGTCATCATCGTCACCGTGGTCACGCTAAAGAATACAAAACGGAGAGAAAACCCAAAAAAACTCTAAAAAATGTAAATGTCAAATAACATCAAAGACTACAGTACAACACCATCGTCGTCATCGTCATGACAACGTCTTCACAACGTCATCATAACACCGACATCATAACAGCCACATCACCATAACGTCGTCATAACATCATCACAACGTCGTCATAACATCACCATAACATCATCACAACGTCATCATAACGTCGTCATAACATCACCATAACGTCATCATAACGTCGTCATAACATCACCATAACATCACCATAACGTCGTCATAACGTCGTCATAACATCACCATAACGTCATCATAACGTCGTCATAACATCACCATAACATCACCATAACGTCGTCATAACGTCGTCATAACATCACCATAACGTCATCATAACGTCGTCATAACATCACCATAACGTCATCATAACGTCGTCATAACATCACCATAACGTCATCATAACGTCGTCATAACATCACCATAACGTCATCATAACGTCGTCATAACATCACCATAACATCACCATAACGTCGTCATAACATCACCATAACATCACCATAACGTCATCATAACATCACCATAACGTCATCATAACATCACCATAACGTCATCATAACATCACCATAACATCACCATAACGTCATCATAACATCACCATAACGTCATCATAACGTCGTCATAACATCACCATAACGTCATCATAACGTCGCCATAACATCACCATAACGTCATCATAACATCACCATAACGTCATAACATCACCATAACGTCATCATAACGTCGTCATAACATCACCATAACGTCATCATAACGTCGTCATAACATCACATAACGTCATAACATCACCATAACGTCATCATAACGTCGTCATAACATCACCATAACGTCGTCATAACGTCGTCATAACATCACCATAACATCACCATAACGTCGTCATAACATCACCATAACGTCGTCATAACTTCACCATAACATCACCATAACTTCGTCATAACATCACCATAACGTCATCATAACGTCGTCATAACATCACCATAACGTCATCATAACATCACCATAACGTCATCACAACGTCGTCATAACATCACCATAACGTCATCATAACGTCGTCATAACATCACCATAACGTCATCATAACGTCGTCATAACATCACCATAACGTCACTATGACATCACGTTGTCGTAACATCGTGACGTCATCAAAACGTCATCACGTCATAACATCACCGTAACATCAACATATCGTCATCAAATCGTCATCATAACGTCATCATTACATCGTCATCATGATAACTTCGTCATATCATAACGTAATCGTCATATATCATCATAACGTCATCATTCCATCGTCATCATCATAACGCCATCAAAACGTCATCATAACGTCATAACATCGTCATCATGTCATCATAACGTCATCATAACGTCATCATTACATCGTCGTCATCAACATTAACGTCATAACCTCATCATAACATGGTCATAATATCGCCATCATGTGATCACACACCATGTGACCAAAACCGGCCAACCGCCATCAACTTAGGAACAATAGGGGGGGAGGGCGGCACCAACGATGGATCACATGACGCAAAACCGACCAACCAGCTGTCGCGGAGCACCACGTGACACAGATCGACCAATGGGGGCGATCGATTCGGAAGGGGGGGGTACCAAGAGACCACGTGACAGAAATCGACCAACAGGAGGCGATCGATTCAGGAAAAGAGAGGGGGCGGAACCAAGACCACGTGACACAAATCAACCAATGGGGGACGATCAATGCATAAGGGGGGGGCGGAGGGCGGCACCAAGACCACGTGACACTAATCGTCCAATGGGAGGCGAACGATTCGTAACAAGAGGGGGGTGTGGCACCAAGAGACCACGTGACACAAATCTACCAATGGGGGATGATCGATTCGTATCAAGGGAGGGGTGTGGCGCCAAGAGACCACGTGACACAAATCGACCAATGGGAGGCGATCGATTCGTAACAAGGGGGGGTGTGGCACCAAGAGAACACGTGACACAAATCGACCAATGGGAGGCGATCGATTCGTAACAAGGGGGGAGGGGGGTGTGGCACCAAGAGACCACGTGACACAAATCAAGCAATGGGAGGCGATCAATTCGTAACAAGGGGGGGGGGCGGCATCAAGACCACATGACACAAATCGACCAATGGGAGGCGATCGATTCGTAACAAGGGGGGGAGGGGGGTGTGGCACCAAGAGACCACGTGACACAAATCGACCAACGGGAGGCGGTGGGCAGGAGGAGGAGGAGGGTGGTTGTCTCAGAAGCCGTGGTGGTGATCGTCCCCGGCAACGGGCGGCGTGCCCCCTGCACCGCCACCAGATGAGTGGGAGGGGCCACCGCCACCACCGCCACCACCGCCACCACCACCACCGCCACCACCGCCCCCCCACATCATCCAGTTGGACACCTGGGGGTAGCTCACCATCCCATTGGGGTCCAGGCCCAGCAGAGAGCCTCCTCCTGCAGCCTGGGTTAGAGGTGATGGTGGGGGGTGGGGGAGAGGTGGGGGGGGATGGGGAGGGGGGGGAGGGGGGATGGAGGGGGGGAGAGAGGGGGGGGAGAGAGGGTGGGGGGGGGAGGTTAACCTCAGTCAGTGCACCACTCACTTCACACGACCACCACTCCCCTCGCCTCTGGGGCTTACAGCTTCCCACACCTCACCCCCACGCTTGCCACGCCCCCTTCATTCTTTTGTTCAGAAGAAGAACCACACACCCTGTTGTTTGGCAGTCTGCCGCCCCGGGTAGAGGACTGTCCCCACCCCTCGCGATGGCAGGAGCCAGGGCCGGGCCACCGGACCTCCCGAATGCCGCAGAGATCCAGGCGGTACCGGTCCGGCTCCCGACAGAGGAGTGGCAGCCTCTCCTCCGCGGCGAGCGTTCGAACATTCCACGTGGCCACACGAAGTGGCTTTTCGTTGTTTCTGGAGGAGCCCCGAGGGTGGAGATTCAATCTCCTGGCTCCGCCAAATGGGGTCTGGCCAGGAGACGTCATAGACGCCTGTCCCCCCCGGGGCCTCCGGCACAATTCTTATTAGTTAGATATCTTAGACGTGGTTTAGTGGTAATTTATTGAAGGTGGAGGGGTCACCAGCCCCTCGCACCCGTCCAGAGCCCCCATCTGGCCGCTGTGGTGGTCACAGATGCCGTGAGGGGAGTGGCCAATCGGAATTGGCCCTCCCCCCACATGGCACTGCCCACCACAGCGTTGCCATCCGGCACCAGCGAAAAGGTAGAGGGTTGTTTTGCCAGACTCCACCATCACTGCACTCACCATCGCCGCCACCACCACACTCACCACCACATTCCCACACTCACCACCACACTCAAAGATCCCCCGTGTAGACTTAACAGACTGTAGGGGGCAAGTGCTGTTAGCGAGCACCTATGAAGGCCAGAACGGTACACGAGGGGGTGGGTGGCCAGCACCACGCCCGGCCGCCTTTGTCTCTCCCCAGTGGCGATGTTTACTACAACACAGCACCAGGTACTCATTTGAGGCCGAGTCGACCTAGGGGAGGCCGGGGACCGGTTCGGATAACCGTCACCGGTGGTGTCGGCCGTTAGCGGGAATCGAACCCGGGTCGCCGGGTTCGTAGCGTGGCTTAGCGCTAACCGCTGCTACACTACCGCTTCCCCCCCACCACGCTCACCACCACACTCACCACTACACTCACCACCACACTCACCACCACACTCACCACCACACTCACCACCACACTCACCACCACCACTCACCACCGCACTCACCACCACACTCACCACCGCACTCACCACCGCACTCACCACCGCACTCACCACCACACTCACCACTGCACTACTCACCACCACTCACCACCACCACACTCACCACCACCACTCACCACCACACTCACCACCGCACTCACCACCTCACTCACCACCACCACACTCACCACCACCACCACTCACCTGCTCTCCTCCTCCACCTCCCACGCCACCTGCGGCTCCCCCCACCTCCCCGCCACCGCCCCCGCCCCTCCACGCGCTCGCCGCTTGCGATCCCGACCACGAGGTCTGGTAACCATCCCAAGAGCCGCCGCCGCCGCCGCCGCCGCTGCCGCCGCCCCTCTGCATCTCCTCCAACTTGCGCCGCGTGTCGCTGATTGCCCGGCGCCACTCGTGACAAAGGTTCACAAACCCCTTGTCCGCCGTGCCCGCCGGGTGCCACGCGGCGCTACCGCTACCACCGCTACCGCCGCCGCCGCTACCGCCACCGCCACCGGTAGCGGGAGCGGCGACGGCAACGGCGCCGGTGCCGTTGCCGCGCTGGTGGTGTCTGGGGCCTCCTCCTCCTCCTCCTCCGCCACCACCACCGCGCTGCTGCTGCTGCTGCTGCTGCTGGTGCTGCTGGTGGTGGTGGTGGTGCTGGTGGTGATATCCGGCACCGTGGAGATGGAACGGACGGCCGTCTTGAGAAGCGGCTCCGGCCTCGCCGCCATCGTCCCAGCCGCCTCGCTCGTCCCAACCACCACCACCACCACCACCGTCCCAACCACCACCGCCACCACCGCCGCCATCGTCCCAACCGCCACCGCCGACACCGCCGCCATCGTCCCAACCTCCGCCGCCATCGCCGCCGTAGCCGCCGTAGCCGCCGTGACGTTCGTCCCAGCCGCCGCCGCCACCGCCCGACCAGCGGCCCCCCCGGCCCCCGCCCCATCCGCCCCATCCGCCCCTGCTCCACCCGCCCCGCCACCCACGCGCCCTCCCCCCCCCACCGCCGCCCCTCCCCCACTCCTGACCTCTCCACGACCCCCCACGAACTCCGCCTCCTCCCCTCCCCGCCCTCCTCCTCCTCCTGCCCGCTCCCTCCCCGCCCTCCTCATCCCCCTCCCCCGCCTCCTCCCCCGCCTCCTCGCCCGCCTCGTCGGCTCCGGCGCGGCGGTGGCGGCGGCGGCGGCTGTGGTGGTGGTGGTGGTGGTGGGCCTCCGCCTCCGTCTCCGCCTCCCCTCCGCTCTCCCCGTCCTCCCACTCGTCGTAGGCGTTGCCTCCCCAGCCGTGGCCGCCGCGGCCGTGCCAACCTCCGTCCCAGCGCCGTGCCGCCCACCCGCCCCCTGCCCGGTAGTGCGGCGGCGGCGGCGGCGGCGGCGGCGGCCTCCGGCCGCGGTGGCCGTAGCCGTCCGCCGGGTGGCTCGGAGCGCCGCTGCCGTCCCCCCAGTGCCGCGAGGAGGAGGAGGAGGAGGAGCCAGCGGCGGTGGCGGCGGTGGTGGTGGTGGCGGTGGTGGTGGTGTCGCCACGCTCCGGAGATCTGTTGGGGTGGGTGGTGGGGGGGGTGGTGGTGGTGGTGGGGGAAGGGGGGGGGGGGTGGGGAGGAGGAGGAGTGGGAGAGGGGAGATTGAGGTGACGAGGTGTGTGTCTGTGTGTGTGTGTCTGTGTGTGACTGTGTGTGTGTCCATGTGTCTGTGTGTGTGTGACTGTGTGTGTGTCTGTGTGTGTATGTGTGTGTGTGTGTCTGTGTGTGTATGTGTGTGTGTGTGTGACTGTGTGTGTGTGACTGTGTGTCTGTGTGTGTGACTGTGTGTGTCTGTGTGTGTATGTGTATGTGTGTGTCTGTGTGTGTATGTATATGTGTGTCTGTGTGTGTGTCTGTGTGTGAGTAGTCCGGCAAAACAACCCCCTACCTCCTCGCGGTGCCGGACGGGCAACTCTGTCGTGGACAGTGCTGTGGGGGGAGGGCCAATTCCGATTGGCTCCTCCCCTCATGGCGTCTGTGACCACCAGAGTGGCTAAACGGGGGCTCTGGATGGGTGCGAGGGGCTGGTAACCCCTCCACCTTCAATTAATTACCACTAAACCACGTCTATGATATCTAACTAATAAGCTTGTGCCGGAGGCCCCGGGGGGCCAGGCGTCTATGACGTCTCCTGGCCAAACCCCAATTGGCGGAGCCATGAGATTGAAAATCTACCCTCGGGGCTCCTCCAGAAACAACGAAAAGCCACTACGTGTGGCCACGTGGAATGTTCGAACGCTCACTGCGGAGGAGAGGCTGCCACTCCTCTGTCGGGAGCTGGACCGGTACCGCCTGGATCTCTGTGGTATTCAGGAGGTCCGGTGGACCGGTTCTGGCTCCTGTCACCATGAGGGGTGGACAGTCCTCTACTCGGGGCAGCAGACTGCCAAACAACAGGGTGTGGGTCTTCTTTTGAACAAAAAAATGAAGGGGGCGTGGGAGCGTGGCGGTGAGGTGTGGGAAGCTGTAAGCCCCAGGCTACTTTGGGCTCGCCTTCCCATCAACCGGAGGCGAGGAGTGGTGGTCGTGGTTACTTATGCCCCCACCGAAGACGAACATCCGTGGAGAGATGCAGGCAAAGCCGATGAGTCAGATGTCTTCTATGACCTCCTGTCACAGGTGCTGGCTAAAGAGGCACCTCGGGATAGAGTCATCATGTTGGGTGACTTCAATGCCCGAGTTGGTCATGATGCTGGCACCTGGTCTGGAGTGATTGGAGGGCATGGGCCAGATCAGCTCAATAACAACGGTAGGAGGCTGCTAGATTTTTGTGCAGCCCATGGGCTTGTAATTACCAACACGCTGTTCCGGCATCGGCGCATCCACACAACATCACGGATGCATGCCGGGTCCAAGCAAGAACATCTGCTGGACTACATAGTGACGGACCAGCAGATGCGAGCCCATGTCCTTGACACCAGGACCTACCGTGGAGCTGATCTGCCCTCTGACCATCGACTAGTCATCTGTAAGATGCGCCTGCCATTCTTCTGCTCCGGTGGTGGGTGTACACCCAGGACCCCATTCCAACCTAAAGTGGCCTGGTCTCAGTTATCTGATGAAAGTTGCAAGCAAGAATTTCATCATCGCTTGCGGCTGGGATTGGCATCGTCCCCGACTCCTCCTGATGTCGAGGGTAAATGGGCGAGGTTTAGGACTGTCACTCACGCAGCTGCAATGGCTGCGTTGGGTACGCGGTCCAGACCCCCCCAGAGACCCTGGCTGACAGAGGAGGTGTTCAGGATGGTTGAGAAAAAGCGACAGGCCCACTGTCATCGGCTACAGAATCCCACGTCAGCGAATGAGGAGGCTTACCGCAGCCTTCGCTCGAAGGTTCATAGAGCCGTGAGGCGCTGCAAGGATGGGTGGTGGTCGCAGGTTGCTGAGGAGATGGAGTCTGCCTCAGTGGCCCGTGATCACAAATCTCTATTTAACACCATCAAAAAAGTAACCTGCAGCGCCACACCTATTAACATCATTAGGGGAAAAAATGGTGATCCAATCTCCGACCCCCAGGAACAGGTTTGCAGATTTGCTGAGCATTTCTGTGAGGTCCTGGGGGAGGGAAATTCCCTCAGCCAGGAAAACATCGTGGCACAAAGTGAGGATGACCCTGCTGAGGCTGCGGTGCCTCAAATATTGGAGGAGGAAGTCACCCCCTGTGAGTGGCTGGCTGAGGTGCCATCTGTTGAGGAAGTACTGAAGGCGATCCGGAGTCTGCGACCAGGAAAGGCAGCGGGCAGAGATGATCTCCCAAGCGAAATGCTGAGGGAGGGTGGCGTTTGTGCACAGACTGCCCTATATGACATCATAACAACAGTCTGGACCGCTGGACGGGTTCCGCAGGATTGGAAGGAGGCCCTGGTGGTCCCCCTCTTTAAGAAGGGGGACCGCACAGACTGTAACAACTACAGGGGCATCTCACTCCTCAGTGTGCCGGGAAAGGTCCTGGCAAGGATTATTCAGCATCGCCTTGCCAGGCACGCTGAGGAGAGGCTTGCGGAGCCCCAATGCGGTTTCAGGAAAGGGCGGTCCTGCACAGATGCCATATTTTCTGTCCGTCTGCTACAGCAGAGGTGTAGGGAATTCCAACAAGACCTACATCTCTGCTTTATTGACCTGGTCAAGGCCTATGATACCATCAGTAGGCCTGGGCTCTGGGTCGTTCTTCGTGCTTTTGGAGTACCTGACCCTCTGCTCACGATCATTAAGGACCTTCATGATGGTGAGCGGGCCCGGGTAAAACTACATGGCCGGGAGTCAGAGCCATTCCCTGTACACCTTGGGGTGCGACAGGGATGCCCTCTAGCTTTCACATTATTTAACATCTATTATGACCACGTAGTTCGTGAAGCCTTCAATAGCTGTACCGGGGGAATCTCCATATGGTACAGATATAATGGGAGGCTAATCGATGCCCGGGTGCGGTCAAGGGATGGCTCCCTATTGCTCAACCACGTTATGTATGCTGATGATTTGGTAATAGCTGCTCAGTCAGAGGAGGAGTTGGAGACGCTGCTGCTGAGACTGGAGCGTGCCACTAAGAGGTGGGGCCTTACCATCAGCCCCACCAAAACTAAGCACCTGCCTGGGTATTTTGTACCATCGGACACTCCACCCCCACAACTCCCAATCCGTGATGGGGCAGTTGTGGAGAGAGTGGAGAGTTTCCCATACCTAGGCAGTGTGCTTATGACTGGCTCCAGTTTAACAGCAGAGGTCTCACTCCGAATCAGTCGAGCGGCAATATCTTTTCATCGGTTGCGTAACGCTGTGTGGAAGCTACCTGGTCTGTCGCTCCGCACTAAGCTTCAGGTCTTCTCGGCCACGGTCATTCCCTCCCTTCTCTACGCTTGCGAAACGTGGACCCCCCTAATGGAACATCTTCGCCGGTTAGAAACATTTAGGCTGGCCTGCCTACGATCCATCCTGGGTTTAACCAGACTGGATTGTGTGAGGAGCTCACAAATCCTTGAAAGATCTGGGCAGGGTCCCATCGGTGAGCTCCTCCGGCAGGCAAGGCTGCGATGGCTGGGTCATGTAGCCCGCATGCCCAGCCACTGCATGCCGAAACAGCTTTTGTTTGGCCGGATTGAACGGGCTAAGCGGGCGCGGCACGGGCTAGAGAAGAGATGGAGTGATGTGGTACAGGAGGACGTGGAGCTGAGTGGACTTGCTGATGACTGGTACCAGCAGTGTCAAGATCGGCCTCTGTGGAGGAGGCTCGTGAAGGATGCTACTGGGCAGTTGGAGGCAGTCGCCCTCCAACAACAACGGAGGGCGGAGGAGCGACGCTCAGAACAACGAGCGGAGCGCCGGGTGGCTAAAGCACAGCAGGTTGGCACAGTAGGGGGCACAGGTGGTGCATCAGCCAGTCATCTCAGTCATCTCAGTCAGTCGACCCGTGGCACCTGGGTCTGCCCCGTGACCTCCTGCCAGCGGGCGTTCGACACTTCACGTGGCCTCAGGGTGCACATAGCCTGGCACAAGCGTCGTGGTGACGTCACCGCCACTTAGTGGCGAATGGCGGTTGTTGTTGTTGTTGTTGTGTGTGTCGGTGTGTGTGTGTACTGTGTGTGTGTCTGTGTGTGTATGTGTGTCTGTGCGTGTGTCACTGTGTATGTGTGTACTGTGTGTGTGTCTGTGTGTGTGTCTGTGTGTGTGTGTCTGTGTGTGTGTGTACTGTGTGTGTCTGTGTGTGTGTCTGTGTGTGTATGTGTGTCTGTGTGTGTGTCACTGTGTATGTGTGTACTGTGTGTGTGTGTCTGTGTGTGTGTGTGTACTGTGTGTGTGTGTGTACTGTGTGTCTGTGTGTCTGTGTGTGTCTGTGTGTGTCTGTGTGTCTGTGTGTGTATGTGTGTCTGTGTGTGTGTGTCTGTGTGTGTGTCTGTGTGTGTGTGTCTGTGTGTGTGTGTCTGTGTGTGTGTGTGACTGTCTGTGTGTGTGTATTGTGTCTGTGTGTGTGTCACTGTGTATGTGTGTACTGTGTGTGTCTGTGTGTGTGTGTCTGTGTGTGTCTGTGTGTGTCTGTGTGTGTGTACTGTGTGTGTGTCTGTGTGTGTGTGTGTCTGTGTGTCTGTGTGTGTCTGTGTGTCTGTGTGTGTGTGTCTGTGTGTGTGTACTGTGTGTGTACTGTGTGTGTATTGTGTGTGTCTGTGTGTGTACTGTGTGTGTGTACTATGTGTGTGTGTCTGTGTGTGTGTCTGTGTGTGTGTGTGTCTGTGTGTGTGTGTGTCTGTGTGTGTGTCTGTGTGTACTGTGTACTGTGTGTGTATTGTGTGTGTCTGTGTGTGTACTGTGTGTGTGTACTATGTGTGTGTGTCTGTGTGTGTACTGTGTGTGTACTGTGTGTGTACTGTGTGTGTGTCCGTGTGTGTGTGTGTACTGTGTGTGTACTGTGTGTCTGTGTGTGTACTGTGTGTGTACTGTGTGTGTACTGTGTGTGTGTGTGTACTGTGTGTATACTGTGTGTGTGTGTACTCTGTGTGTGTGTGTACTGTGTGTGTGTGTGTGTATACTGTGTGTCTGTGTGTGTGTGTACTGTGTGTGTACTGTGTGTGTGTGTACTGTGTATGTCTGTGTGTGTGTGTACTGTGTGTGTACTGTGTGTGTGTGTACTGTGTGTGTGTGTGTATACTGTGTGTGTGTCTGTGTGTGTGTGTACTGTGTGTGTGTGTGTGTACTGTGTGTGTGTGTGTACTGTGTGTCTGTGTGTGTGTGTACTGTGTGTGTGTGTACTGTGTGTGTGTACTGTGTGTGTGTATACCGTGTGTACTGTGTGTGTGTGTACTGTGTGTGTGTGTACTGTGTGTGTGTATACTGTGTGTATACTGTGTGTACTGTGTGTGTGTGTACTGTGTGTGTGTGTACTGTGTGTGTGTATACTGTGTGTATACTGTGTGTACTGTGTGTGTGTGTGTACTGTGTGTGTGTGTACTGTGTGTGTGTGTACTGTGTGTGTGTATACTGTGTGTACTGTGTGTGTGTGTACTGTGTGTGTGTGTATACTGTGTGTACTGTGTGTGTGTGTGTACTGTGTGTGTGTGTACTGTGTGTGTGTGTACTGTGTGTGTGTATACTGTGTGTACTGTGTGTGTGTGTACTGTGTGTGTATGTACTGTGTGTGTGTATACTGTGTGTACTGTGTGTGTGTGTACTGTGTGTGTGTGTACTGTGTGTGTGTATACTGTGTGTATACTGTGTGTACTGTGTGTGTACTGTGTGTGTGTGTACTGTGTGTGTGTATACTGTGTGTATACTGTGTGTACTGTGTGTGTGTGTACTGTGTGTATACTGTGTGTACTGTGTGTGTGTGTACTGTGTGTGTGTGTACTGTGTGTGTGTGTACTGTGTGTATACTGTGTGTACTGTGTGTGTGTATACTGTGTGTATACTGTGTGTACTGTGTGTGTGTGTACTGTGTGTGTGTGTACTGTGTGTGTGTGTACTGTGTGTGTGTATACTGTGTGTATACTGTGTGTACTGTGTGTGTGTGTATACTGTGTGTACTGTGTGTGTGTATACTGTGTGTATACTGTGTGTACTGTGTGTGTGTGTACTGTGTGTATACTGTGTGTACTGTGTGTGTGTATACTGTGTGTCTGTGTGTGTGTGTACTGTGTGTGTGTGTGTGTACTGTGTGTGTGTACTGTGTGTGTGTGTACTGTGTGTGTGTGCGCCAGCTACGTGTATCTGGAGCGATGTCGCCAGCGTTTCCTCTCTCCGCCCTCCTCCTCCTCCCCCCGTCCCTCCTCCTCCTCCTCCTCCCTTCTCCTCCTCCTCCTGCTGCTGGCACCATCCTCCTCCTCCTCCACCACCACCTCCTCCTCCTCCCTCCTCCTCATCTTCCCCTCCTCCCCCCGCCTCCTCTTCCTCCTCCTCCACCTCCTCCACCGCCTCGTCCCCTCCGTACGAGGCGGTGTGCTTCCTCCTGCGATTGTCCAATGCCGGGGGGCAGCCCTCACCCCCTCCTCCTCCCCCTCCTCCACCTCCTCCTCCTCCACCCCCTCCTCCTCCTCCTCCTCCGGCCGCCCGGCGCTCACTTGGTTGGTTGGGGGGAGGGAGAGAGAGGGGGTAGAGGGATCTGGTTTAACAATAATAATAATAATGATGATGATGAGGAGGAGGAGGAGGAGGAGGAGGAGGAGGAGGAGGAGGAGGAGGAGGAGGAGGAGGAGGAGTAAGGGGAGATGGTCATCATCACTGCCGGTCGTTGTCAGTGGCAATAAGAGGGAATTCAACTCGGGTCAAACACAGGGAGGGAGAGAGACGCAGCAGCAGCAGCAGCAGGGTCTGGAATCTAACCCACGACCTCCTGTATACCAGGCGAGGTAGTCAACATCTCTTAGCCACAGAGAGAGACGCAGACTCCACATATACAGCAGCAGCAGCAGGCATCGTCAGGGTCTGGGATCTAACCCACGACCTCCTGTAGTCCAGGCGAGGTAGTCAACATCTCTCAGGGTAATCGAAGCCACGACCTCCTGTAGACCAGGCGAGGTAGTCAACATCTTTTAGCCACACAGAGAGAGAGAGAGAGAGACGCAGACTCCACATATACAGCAGCAGGCATCGTCAGGGTCTGGGATCGAAGCCACGACTTCCTGTAGACCAGGCGAGGTAGTCAACATCTCTTAGTCACAGAGAGAAAGAGAGACGCAGACTCCAACATATACAGCAACAGCAGGCATCGTCAGGGTCTGGAATCTAACCCACGACCTCCTGTATACCAGGCGAGGTAGTCAACATCTCTTAGCCACAGAGAGAGACGCAGACTCCACATATACAGCAGCAGCAGCAGGCATCGTCAGGGTCTGGGATCGAACCAACGTACCCTCCTGTGTACCTCCCATGTGTAGTAGGAGGAGGGGGAGGAGGAGGAGGAGGGGAGGAGAGGGGGGAGGAGGGGGTGGAGGTGGAGGAGGAGGGGGAGGAGGGGGGGGAGGAGGGGGAGGAGGGGGAGGAGGTGGAGGAGGAGGTGGAGGAGGTGGAGGAGGAGGGGGAGGAGGGGGAGGAGGAGGAGGAGGGGGAGGAGGAGGGGGTGGAGGAGGAGGAGTAGGAGGAGGGGGAGGAGGGGGGGGGAGGACGGGGAGGAGGTGGAGGATGGGGAGGAGGGGGGGGAGGAGGGGGAGGAGGGGGAGGAGGAGGAGGGGGAGGAGGGGGGGGAGGAGGGGGAGGAGGTGGAGGAGGGGGAGGAGGTGGAGGAGGAGGTGGAGTAGGAGGAGGTGGAGGAGGAGGCTCACCTCATCGCCTGCTGATGCTTGGTCCCGACAATGTGGGTCCGGTATTGGTCTGCAGAGTTGACGGTAACATTGCACACACGGCAGGAGAACTCCCCAGTCTCCACTGGGGGGCGGGGGGGGGGTGGGGGGGGGTGGAGGGGGGGGGGTGGAGGGGGGGGAAGAGACACACGGTGAGTAAAAAGATCACGTGGACTCACAAAGACAAAGGTCCCCCGTGTAGCCTGTCACAGGGGCAAGTGCTGTAAGTAGCGAGTAGCAGCGCTACCTATGAAGGCTACCGGCACTGTGGTACACGAGGGGGTGGGTGGCCAAGCACCAGGCCCGGCCGCCTTTGTCTCCCCAGTGGTAGCCATGTTTACGACACACCGCTACACCAGCTACTCATTTGAGGCTGAGTCGACCTAGGGGAGGCCCGGGACCGGTTTTGAGAATCGTCACCGACGGTGTTGGCCGTGAGCGTAGCGCTAACCAGTACACACACACACACAGACACACACACACTACACACACACAGACACACACAGACACACAGAGAGACACACACACAGACACACACACACACAGACACACACACAGAGACACACACACACACACGCAGACACACACAGACACACACACACACAGACACACACACAGAGACACACACACACACACGCAGACACACACAGAGACACACACACACAGACACACACACACAGAGACACACACAGACACACACAGACACACAGAGACACACACACACACACGCAGACACACACACACAGACACACACAGACACACACAGACACAGAGACACACACACACACACTCACACACAGACACACACAGACACACACAGACACAGAGACACATACACACACACTCACACACAGACACACACAGACACACACAGACACAGAGACACACACACTCACACACAGACACACACACAGACACACACACGCAGACACACACACACACAGACGCACACAGAGGCACACAGACACACACACAGACACACACCACCCACCCACTCATCCACCCCACCCCACCCACCCACCCACCCCACCCACCACCCACCACCCACCACACCCCCCCACCACCACGCACTGAAATCGTGTGGCACGTCTCTCCGCAGCGACAGCTCCCGCAGGCAGCGCCTCTGCTTGAGCCTGCGCCGGTGCCGCTTGCCGCTGTAGTGGTCCTCTGCCATGTGGGCGCTGGTGAACACGGTGGAGCACAGCTGGCAGCGAGACGCCCAGCCCACACACACGCCAGGCGACGCTGTGCCGGCTGTGCCGGCTGTGCCGGCTGTGCCGGTTGTGGCGGCTGTGCCGGTTGTGGCGGCTGTGACGGTTGCCGAAGTAGCGGCGGTTGCGGAGGTTGTGGAGGTTGTGGAGGTTGTGGCGGCTGCTGCTGCTAAGGTGGTTGTGGTGGTTGTGGTGGTTGTGATGGTTGTGGTGGTTGTGATGGTGGTGGTGGTTGTGATGGTGGTGGTGGTTGTGATGGTGGTGGTGGTGATGGTGGTGGTTGTGATGGTGGTGGTTGTGATGGTGGTGGTTGTGGTGGTGGTTGTGGTGGTTGTGATGGTGGTGGTTGTGATGGTGATGGTGGTTGTGGTGGTGGTTGTGATGGTGGTGATGGTGGTGGTGTCACCACCGCATTAGTGGGTGGAGGAGGAGGGGGGGAGGATATGGGGGCATAGCCAATTAAACGAGGAACAACAACAACAACCGCCATTCGCCACTAAGTGGCGGTGACGTCACCACGACGCTTGTGCCAGGCCATGTGCACCCTGAGGCCACGTGAAGTGTCGAACGCCCGCTGGCAGGAGGTCACGGGGCAGACCCAGGTGCCAAGGGTCGACTGACTGAGATGACTGGCTGATGCACCACCTGTGCCCCCTACTGTGCCAACCTGCTGTGCTTTAGCCACCCGGTGCTCCGCTCGTTGTTCTGAGCGTCGCTCCTCCGCCCTCCGATGTTGTTGCAGGGCGACAACCTAAAACTGCCCAGTAGCATCCTTCACGAGCCTCCTCCACAGAAGCCGATCTTGACACCGCTGGTACCAGTCATCGGCAAGTCCACTCAGCTCCACGTCCTCCTGTACCACATCACTCCATCTCTTCTCTAGCCCGTGCCGCGCCCGCTTAGCCCCCTCGATCCGGCCGAACAAAAGCTGTTTCGGCATGCGGTGGCTGGGCATGCGGGCTACATGACCCAGCCATTGCAGCCTTGCCCGCCGGAGGAGCTCACCGATGGGACCTTGCCCAGATCTTTCAAGGATTTGTGAGCTCCTCACACAATCCAGTCTGGTTAAACCCAGGATGGATCGTATGCAGGCCAGCCTAAATGTTTCTAACCGGCGAAGATGTTCCATTAGGGGGGTCCACGTTTCGCAAGCGTAGAGAAGGGAGGGAATGACCGTGGCCGAGAAGACCTGAAGCTGAGTGCGGAGCGACAGACCAGGTAGCTTCCACACAGCGTTACGCAACCGATGCAAAGATATTGCCGCTCGACTGATTCGGAGTGAGACCTCTGCTGTTAAACTGGAGCCAGTCATAAGCACACTGCCCAGGTATGGGAAACTCTCCACTCTCTCCAAAACTGCCCCATCACCGATTGGGAGTTGTGGGGGTGGAGTGTCCGATGGTGCAAAATACCCAGGCAGGTGCTTAGTTTGGGTGGGGCTGATGGTAAGGCCCCACCTCTTAGTGGCACGCTCCAGTCTCAGCAGCAGCGTCTCCAACTCCTCCTCTGACTGAACAGCTATTACCAAATCATCAGCATACATAACGTAATTGAGCAATAGGGAGCCATCCCTTGACCGCACCCGGGCATCGATTAGCCTCCCATTATATCTGTACCATATGGAGATTCCCCCGGTACAGCTATTGAAGGCTTCACGAACGACGTGGTCAAAATAGATGTTAAATAATGTGGGAGCCAGAGGACATCCCTGTAGCACCCCAAGGTTAACAGGAAATGGCTCTGACTCCCGGCCACGTAGTTTTACCCGGGCCCGCTCACCATCCTGAAGGTCCTTAATGATCGTGAGCAGAGGGTCAGGTACTCCAAAAGAACAAAGAACAACCCAGAGCCCAGGCCTACTGATGGTATCATAGGCCTTGATCAGGTCAATAAAGCAGAGATGTAGGTCTTGTTGGAATTCCCTACACCTCTGCTGTAGCAGACGGACAGAAAATATGGCATCTGTGCAGGACCGCCCTTTCCTGAAACCGCATTGGGGCTCCGCAAGCCTCTCCTCAGCGTGCCTGGCAAGGCGATGCTGAATAATCCTTGCCAGGACCTTTCCCGGCACACTGAGGAGTGAGATGCCCCTGTAGTTGTTACAGTCTGTGCGGTCCCCCTTCTTAAAAAGGGGGACCACCAGGGCATCCTTCCAATCCTGCGGAACCCGTCCAGTGGTCCAGACTGTTGTTATGATGTCATATAGGGCAGTCTGTGCACAAACGCCACCCTCCCTCAGCATTTCGCTTGGGAGATCATCTCTGCCCGCTGCCTTTCCTGGTCTCAGACTCCGGATCGCCTTCAGTACTTCCTCAACAGATGGCACCTCAGCCAGCCACTCACAGGGGGTGACTTCTTCCAATATTTGAGGCACCGCAGCCTCAGCAGGGTCATCCTCACTTATGTGCCACGATGTTTTCCTGGCTGAGGGATTTTCCCTCCCCCAGGACCTCACAGAAATGCTCAGCAAATCTGCAAACCTGTTCCTGGGGGTCGGAGATTGGATCACCGTTTTTTTCCCCTGATGGTAATAGGTGTGGCGCTGCAGGTTACTTTTTTGATGGAGTAAAATAGAGATTTGTGATCATGGGCCACTGAGGCAGACTCCATCTCCTCAGCAACCCGCGACCACCACCCATCCTTGCAGCGCCTCACGGCTCTCCGAACCTCCGAGCGAAGGCTGCGGTAAGCCTCCTCATTCTCTGACGTGGGATTCTGTAGCCGATGACAGTGGGCCTGTCGCTTTTTCTCAACCATCCTGAACACCTCCTCTGTCAGCCAGGGTCTCTGCGGAGGTCTGGACCGCGTACCTAAAGCAGCCATTGCAGCTGCATGAGTCACAGTCCTAAACCTCGCCCATTTACCCTCGACATCAGGAGGAGTCGGGGACGATGCCAATCCCAGCCGCAAGCGATGATGAAATTCTCGCTTGCAACTTTCATCAGATAACTTAGACCAGGCCACTTTAGGTCGGAACGGGGTCCTGGGTGTACACCCACCACCGGAGTGGAAGAATGGCAGGCGCATCTTACAGATGACTAGTCGATGGTCAGAGGGCAGATCAGCTCCACGGTAGGTCCTGGTGTCAAGGACATGGGCTCGCATCCGCTGGTCCGTCACTATGTAGTCCAGCAGATGTTCTTGCTTGGACCCGGCATGCATCCATGATGTTGTGTGGATGCGCCGATGCCGGAACAGCGTGTTGGTAATTACAAGCCCATGGGCTGCACAAAAATCTAGCAGCCTCCTACCGTTGTTATTGAGCTGATCTGGCCCATGCCCTCCAATCACTCCAGACCAGGTGCCAGTATCATGACCAACTCGGGCATTGAAGTCACCCAACATGATGACTCTATCCCGAGGGGCCACTTTAGCCAGCACCTGTGACAGGAGGTCATAGAAGGCATCTGACTCATCGGCTTTGCCTGCATCCCTCCACGGATGTTCATCTTCGGTGGGGGCATAAGTAACCACGACCACCATTCCTCGCCTCCGGTTGATGGGAAGGCGAGCCCAAAGTAGCCTGGGGCTTACAGCTTCCCACACCTCACCGCCACGCTCCCACGCCCCCCTTCATTCTTTTGTTCAAAAGAAGAGCCACACCCTGTTGTTTGGCAGTCTGCTGCCCCGAGTAGAGGACTGTCCACCCCTCATGGTGGCAGGAGCCAGAGCCGGTCCACCGGACCTCCTGGAATGCCGCATAGATCCAGGCGGTACCGGTCCAGCTCCCGACAGAGGAGTGGCAGCCTCTCCTCCGCAGTGAGCGTTCGAACATTCCACGTGGTCACCTGTAGTGGCTTTTCGTTGTTTCTGGAGTAGCCCCGCGGGTAGGTATTCAATCTCCTGGCTCCGCCAATTGGGGTTTGGCCAGGAGACGTCATAGACGCTTGGCCCCCCGGGGCCTCCGGCACAATCTTATTAGTTACATATTTCAGTTTAACTCGTGGTTTCGTGGTAATTAATTGAAGATGGAGGGGTTACCAGCCCCTCGCACCCGTCCAGAGCCCCCGTTTAGCCCCTGTGGTGGACACATATGCCATGAGGGGAGGAGCCAATCAAAATTGGATCTCCCCCCACAGCACTGTCCACGACAGAGTTGCCCGTCCAGCACCGCGAGGAGGTAGGGGGTTGTTTTGCCGAACCCACACACACACACCCACCCACACTCACACCCACCCACACTCACACCCACCCACACTCACACTCACACCCACCCACACACACCCACACCCATACACACCCACCCACACACACTACACCCACACTCACCCACCCACACACACCACACCCACACTCACCCACCCACCTACTCACACCCACACACACACACCCACCCACACACACACCCACCCACACTCACACCCACCCACACACACACACCCACACACACACACACCCACCCACACCCACACACTCACACCCACCCACACACACCCACACTCACCCACCCACACCCACCCACCCACACTCACACCCACCCACCCACGTGTAACGACACCGACCGCTGCTCTGCGCCGCTCACCCGACTCCGCCTCTCCGCCGACTTCCACCGCCTGCTCAGCCGCCTGCTCAGCCACCTGCTGAGCCGCCTGCTCAGCCTCCTGCTGAGCCTCCTGCTGAGCCACCATGAGGTCGCGCTTCTGCTGCTTCTTGGCGTGCGGTCGGCCCGCGTAGTGGCTCCTGGCGTTGGCAGGCGACGTGAACGTGACGTTGCACAGCGAGCAGTAAAGGTTCGCCCGCCGCTGCCGCTCCTGCTCCTCCTCCTCCTGCTGCTGCTGCTGCCCCTGCTGCTGCTGCTGCTCCTGCCCCTGCTCCTGCTGCTCCTGCTGCTGCTGCTGCCCGGCGGGTGGAGCGAGCAGCTGCTCCCTCTGGCGCTGCGTTGCGGAGCGGTGGGGGGGGGGAGGGTGGGGGGGGGTGGTGGTTGTGGCAGGAGCGAGGTTTTTGCGAAACGGTCAGGCGTTTCGTCCTCCGGCGGACGAAACGTTTTCGATTTCGATTTGAAAGCTTTGGTGACTGCAAGGATTCGTCTTCTTTGGTTCTTTCGGTAAGGTCACCACCACCACGTGGAATAAAAGAATAAAATTATAAAAGAATAAAATAACACGATAAAATCCTCACGACGTTTCGGCCACAACGCAAGTGGCCGTCTTCAGGTGAAAGGTACAGAACCTGTCGGGACGAACGGAGCTTCAATGAACGCTGTTAAGATTCATAGCGACTTTTAAGCTGGTTTGGGAGAAGTGAGGCACCTTGACAAAGGGGGTTTACATATCAAATAGCTGAGGGATTAGCTTGTGACTGGTCACGGGAAATGGCTATGTTATAAAGTCAAAACCTACACATCCACAGAGGCAACTAGTAATTTAGCATTGACATAGCTAAGGGATTAGCTTGTGCAAATAGCTGAGGGATTAGCTTGTGACTGGTCGCGGAAATGGCTATGTTGAAGTCCAAAACCTACACATCCACAGAGGCAACTAGTAATTTAGCATTGAAATAGCTAAGGGATTAGCTTGTGACTGGTCACAGAAATATATGTTAAAGTAAAGGCCTACATATCAACGTGAGGCACCTTGACAAAGGGGGTTTACATATCAAATAGCTAAGGGATTAGCTTGTGACTGGTCACGCCATTCCTTTGACCAGTCACAAGCTAATCCCTTAGCTATTTCAATGCTAAATTACTAGTTGCCTCTGTGGATGTGTAGGTTTTGACTTTACCATAGCCATTCCTGTGACCAGTCACAAGCTAATCCCTTAGCTATTTGATATGTAAACCCCTTTGTCAAGGTGCCTCACGTGGATGTGTAGGCCTTTACTTTAACATCTATTTCTGTGACCAGTCACAAGCTAATCCCTTAGCTATTTCAATGCAAAATTACTAGTTGCCTCTGTGGATGTGTAGGTTTTGACTTTAACATAGCCATTCCTGTGACCAGTCACAAGCTAATCCCTCAGCTATTTGATATGTAAACCCCCTTTGTCAAGGTGCCTCACTTCTCCCAACCAGCTTAAAAGTCGCTACGAATCTTAACATCGTCCATTGAAGCTCCGTTCATCCCGACAGGTTCTGTACCTTTCACCTGAAGACGGATCGCTTGCGTTGTGGCCGAAACGTCGTGAGGATTTTATCGTGTCAATGACGCGATTTAAAATACGAAACGCCGTCGGGTGAAATTGTCACGACGTTTCGGGCCGCAGCACAAGCAAGCCTCCCTCGGGGGAAGGAACAGAACTGTCCGGCAGGGCGGCGCTTTTTGCTGCCTCCCGGAATACCGCGCCAAGCTTGGCAGCTCGAGATTTGAAGCTTTCGTGACTGCAAGGATCCAAACTCCTTGGTTCTATTCCACGGCAGCGTCGTTCAAGCTGGGTGAGAGGGGCAGGGCGCCGTGGCGGAGGTCGACGGAGAGGCAGAGGTGGCTACTTCAATGCTAAATTCTCCTGTTGATGTGTAACACGATTTCCCCCCTCCCCGAATTAGCATAATTATATGCATAATTACCCGAATTAACATAATTTCGGATAAATTATGCAGATTTGAAATTTCATTAAAAAAAATTTTCATCCATTTTCATAACACCCACATATATAACACCCTGCTAATCTATCACATTAACACGGCTACTTCAATGCTAAAGTCTCCTGTTAATGTGTAACACGATTGCCCCATGAATTAGCATAATTATACACATAATTACCAAAATTAACATAATTTCGGATAAATTATGCAGATTTCGAATTTCATTTAATTTCGTTTTTATTTTCATAACACCCACATATACCACACATGCTAATCTCCCATGTACATGCTAATTTCTGACTTTAACACCCTGCTAATCTATCACATTAACACGGCTACTTCAATGCTAAATTCTCCTGTTGATATGTAAACTCTGACTTTAACATAGCCACTTCCGTGACCAGTTACATGCTAAATCCCTCACACTAACATAATGCTAATCTCCCAGTTACATGCTAATTTCTGACTTTAACAACCTGCTAATCTAACACATTAACACGGCTACTTCACTGCTAAATTCTCCTGTTGATATGTAAACTGACTTTAACATAACCACTTCCGTGACCAGTTACATGCCAATCCCTCACACTAACATCGTGCTAATCTCCCAGTTACATGCCAATTTGACTTTAACACCCTGCTAATCTATCACATTAAGACGGCTACTTCAATGCCAAATTCTTCTGTTGATAGGTAATACGATTACCTCTCGAATTAGCATAATTACATGCATAATTACCCAAATTAACATAATTTCGGATAAATTATGCAGATTTCAAATTTCATATAATTTTCATTATATTCATCAATTTTCATAACACCCACATATACAACACATGCTAATCTCCCAGTTACATGCTCATTTCTGACTTTAATACCCTGCTAATCTATCACATTAACACGACTACTTCAATGCTAAATTCTCCTGTTGATATGTAAACTCTGACTTTAACATAGCAACTTCCGTGACCAGTTACATGCTAAATCCCTCACACTAACATCATGCTAATCTCCCAGTTACATGCTAAATCCTCACTTTAACATCCTGCTAACCTATCACATTAACACGGCTACTTCAATGCTAAATTCTCCTGTTGATATGTAAACTCTGACTTTAACATAGCTACTTCTGTGACCAGTTACATGCTAAATCCCTCACACTAACATCATGCTAATCTTCCAGTTACATGCCAATTTCTGACTTTAACACCCTGCTAATCTATCACATTAACACGGCTACTTCAATGCTAAATTCTCCTGTTGATATGTAAACTCTGACTTTAACATAGCTACTTCTGTGACCAGTTACATGCTAAATCCCTCACACTAACATCCTGCTAATCTCCCAGTTACATGCTAATTTCTGACTTTAACACCCTGCTAATCTCTCACATTAACACGGCTACTTCAATGCTAAATTCTTCTGTTGATAGGTTATACGATTACCTCTCAAATTAGCATAATTATACGCATAATTACCCAAATTAACATAATTTCGGGAAAATTATGCAGATTTCGAATTTCATTTAATTTCGTTTTTATTTTCATAACACCCACATATACCACACATGCTAATCTCCCAGTTACATGCTAATTTCTGACTTTAACACCCTGCTAATCTATCACATTAACACGGCTACTTCAATGCTAAACTCCTCTGTTGATATGTAAACTCTGACTTTAACATAGCCACTTCCGTGACCAGTTACATGCCAATCCCTCACACTAACATCGTGCTAATCTCCCAGTTACATGCTAATTTCTGACTTTAACACCCTGCTAATCTATCACATTAACACGGCTACGTCAATGCTAAATTCTTCTGTTGATAGGTAATACGATTACCTCTCGAATTAGCATAATTATACGCATAATTACCCAAATTAACATAATTTTCGGATAAATTATGCAGATTTTAAATTTCATTTATTTTTATTTTCATCCATTTTCATAATACCCACATATACAACACATGCTAATCTCCCAGTTACATGCCAATTTCTGAATTTAACACCCTGTTAATCTCTCACATTAACACGGCTACTTCAATGCTAAACTCCTCTGTTGATATGTAAACTCTGACTTTAACATAGCCACTTCCGTGACCAGTTACATGCTAAATCCCTCACACTAACATCGTGCTAATCTCCCAGTTACATGCTAATTTCTGACTTTAACACCCTGCTAATCCAACACATTAACACGGCTACTTCAATGCTAAATTCTTCTGTTGATATGTAATACGATTACCTCTCAAATTAGCATAATTATATACATAAGTACCCAAATGAACATAATATCGGATAAATTATGCAGATTTCAAATTTCATTTATTTTTATTTTCATCCATTTTCATAACACCCACATATACAACACGTGCTAATCTCCCAGTTACACGCCAATTTCTGACTTCATCACCCTGCCAAACTATCGCGTTAACACGGCTACTTCAATGCCAAATTCTCCTTCTGCTGATGTGTAAAACTCTGACATTAACATAGCCACTTCCGTGACCAGTCACATGCTAAATCCCTCACAGTAACATCGTGCTAATCTCCCAGTTACATGCTAATTTCTGACTATAACACCCTGCTAATCCAACACATTAACACGGCTACTTCAATGCCAAATTATCCTTCTGCTGATGTGTAAAACTCTGACTTTGTCAAGGCTCACCCGCTCCATCCCACCCAGTTCCGTCCCTCCGCCCGAGGAAGGCTACTCGTGTCGTGGCCCGAAACGTCGTGAGAATTTGATTTCCTTACGTTTCATTCTTCGTCCATTATTTCACTTCCATTCCACGCGGTGGGTGGGTGGGTGGGTGGTGGTGGGGGACAAAAAGATTTGCACGAGAGAAAACGCAAAGCGTCCTGCCGTGCTCGGAACGAGCACGAAACGCCTGCCGCGGATTCGTGGGGGCGCCCGGTGCAGGACAGAGTGGGCGGACGGGGACTTAGCAGAGGGGGCAACACCGTTCATTCGATTCCAACGACAGAGAACGTCCTCCCCTCCCCTCTCCCCTCTCCCCTCCACCCACCCCCCCACCCGACACGGAGAGGTAACCGGCCTCGAGCGGACGTGGGCAAAGTGCGGCTCTCCCCCGTTGGGAGCTTTTCAATCCGGCCCGCCAAACCTGTCCAAACATTATTATGATTACGATTATTATTAGTATTATTATTTCGATTTAAAGCTTTCGTGTCTGCAAGGATTCATCGTCTTTGGTTCTTTCGGTAAAGTCACCACCACCACCATCATCATCACCACCACCACCACCACCATCATCACCACCACCACCACCACCACCCACGTAGAATGAGCTTAAAGGACAGTCCAGAACCCTTCACCTGACGAAGGTCACTTGTGTCGTGGCCGAAACGTCGTGAGAATTTTACCGTGCTATTTTATTGTATCACTTCATTCTCATTCCACGTGACTTTATCCGAAAGAACCGAAGAAGAAGATTATTTTTTTATTTAAAGCTTTCGTGACTGCAGTAATTCATATTCTTTTCAAAATATAGATGGACTAGTCCTAAATAAACTGCCAAATCGCTGCACGTGGCGCTAACGTTTTTTTTTATAAATAAATAAATGCGCCGTTTAAAAATAAATTTATGCAAACCAACACACCTGAAGATGACCGTTTGAGTTATGGTCGAAACGTCGTGAGAATTTTTTTATTGTTTTATATATATTTTATTATTTTGTTGTTTCCCTTCAACGTGGTGACTTTACCGAAAAAACTAAGAATATGAATTACTGCAGTCACGAAAGCTTTAAATCAAGAAGATTATTATTTTGATTTAAAGCTTTCGTGACTGCAGTAATTCATATTCTTAGTTTTTTCGGTAAAGTCACGTTGAAGAGAAACAACAAAATAACAAAATATATATAAAACAATAAAAAATTCTCACGACGTTTCGACCATAACTCAAACGGTCATCACCTGATGATGACCGTTTGAGTTATGGTCGAAACGTCGTGAGAATTTTTTATTGTTTTATATATATTTTGTTATTTTGTTGTTTCTCTTCAACGTGACTTTACCGAAAAAACTAAGAATATAAGATTATTATTATTAAATTAAATTAAAATTTTTTACCTTCGTCCTGTGACGCCCCCCGTTTACCCCCATTAGATGGCACACTTTGACCGGGAGTCGCGACGCGTTTTCTGCACTCGCTCTCGCGCGCCCGTGCGATTAATTTTTTTGTCAAATTGCCTTTGCAGGGAAACCGCTTTGCTCCCTGCCGAGGGCCAAATCCACAGGCGTGACGATCTTTTCAACGCGCCATCTATGTTTGGTTCGCGCAAAAACGCTCCCCGCCCCCAAACCTGCTTCCCTGGCACCGGCAACCCTCCCTGTCAAATTTGAGGACCCACTGCGGCCCACGGGCCAAAAACATTCGCCCGCCCCTGGCCTCGAGGATACGGCTACCTCCCCCCGCGCACCCGGCGCGCGACCCTCACGCTGTACACCTCCGCTATCGGGGGATTCCTCCATCGAAAGTATTCTTCACTACACTAGTAAAGAATACCGGTTTACCAAAAGGTATTCCGAAACTTGCTGGCCATTGTTTAAATAACACTTACTTCTTATGGAGAGGGGATTTCTTTAAACAAAAGGAAGGAGCGGCAATGGGCTCTCCTTTTATCCCCTGCTATAGCAAATCTGTACGTGGAAAACTTTGAAATGAGAGCACTTGCCTCAAGCACATTAAAACCATCCTTTTGGTTTAGATATGTGGATGACACTTTGGTTGTCTGGCCACATGGTAAAGATACACTTAATGATTTTCCAAATCATCTCAATGCACAAAACCCGGCCATCCAGTTCACCATGGAAATGGAGGTGAATAACACACTCCCATTCCTAGATATTTTGCTTGGACATGGCTTAAACGGTAAAATAACACACAGCGTTTACAGAAAGCAAACGCACACTGATGCCTATCTGAATGCAGAATCACATCATCATCCAGCTCAGAAATCCTCTCTTATCAAGACGCTCATACATCGGGCTAAAACAGTGTCAGATGGTGAGAGTCTAGTGAGAGAGATTAAACACGTTAAAGACGCACTACGACAGAATGGCTACAATAATGCTCACATTAACAGAGCACTGAATGCCAAATCACGATCGCAAAAGCAATACTGCTGAAAGCGACCAGATTGTTAAAACAATAAAAATTCCATATATCTCAGGAGTAACTGACAAATTAGCCCGTGTTTTGCAAAAGCAAGACATTACAGTAAGATTTGGTACAGTACACAAAATTCAAAAACTAGTATCTTGCACTAAAGACGCATTACCTAATTTATCAACAGAAGGTGTATATCGGATTAATTGTTCATGTGGCAGCTGCTACATTGGGCAGACGGGACGTGACATCAGCGTAAGACTAAAAGAACATCAGAGAAATATTAAATTATCTCAAACACAACTGTCGGCAGTGGCAGAACATGCTTGTCAACAAGGACACTCAATTGATTTTGGCAATGTTGCAGTGTTGTGTAAAACTAATTATTACTGGCAAAGACTAATTAGAGAATCCATTGAAATTGAGAGGAACAAGAATAACTTTAATCGCTCTGACAGCTACAGGCTTAGTGCGGCCTGGAAGCGTATTATTAAATAATACACATTACATTTTGATTTAAAGAATTACTAATCTACAACTCATTACTAATCATAACCAATGACTGATTACTAATCGATTATATAATTACAATACCCCGCCCCCCTCCGCCTCTAATCACTGCACCTGATGAGTTAAGTGATGACGTCACCCTGCTGCTCTATATAAAAACCGGGAGCAAGCGGCGAGGGCTTTACCATTCTGGCGAATTGCCCGATGATGCTGGATGTATTTACCAGCGAAACGTCACAGTACAACTCAAACTGTAAATGTGGATTCACTCTTCAACACACCGGTGGGCTAAAGTAGTGAATTATTTTTGTCTTTTGTCAACGTGACACTTTTTTTGCTGATTGGCCGTGTCGGGTGGTGGAGGGTTACGACACATTTATAAATAACGCGATCTAACCCAAAAACCTTTATTATTAATTATTACACCTCCTTTGCAAGTACCAGTGAGTGAGTGAGCGGGTGAGCGAGTTAGTGAGTGGGTAAGCGAGTGAGCGAGTGGGTGAGTGAGAGAGTGAGTGAGTGAGTGAGCGGGTGAGCGAGTGGGTGAGTGAGTGGGTGAGTGAGTGAGTGAGCGGGTGAGCGAGTGAGTGAGTGAGCGGGTGAGCGAGTGAGTGAGTGAGTGAGCAGGTGAGTGAGTGAGCAGGTGAGTGAGTGAGCGGGTGAGTGAGTGAGTGGGTAAGCGAGTGAGCGAGTGAGTGGGTAAGCGAGTGAGCGGTTAAGCGGGTGAGTGGGCGAGCGGGTGAGCGAGTGAGCGAGTGAGTGAGCGGGTGAGCGAGTGAGTGAGTGGGTAAGCGCGTGAGCGGGTAAGCGGGTGAGTGGGCGAGCGGGTGAGCGAGTGAGTGAGTGAGCGGGTGACCGAGTGAGTGGGTGAGTGAGCGGGTGAGTGGGCGAGCGGGTGAGCGAGTGGGTGAGTGAGTGAGTGAGCGGGTGAGCGAGTGAGCGGGTGAGTGAGTGAGCGGGTGAGCGAGTGAGTGGGTGAGTGAGCGGGTAAGCGGGTGAGTGGGTGAGCGAGTGAGCGAGTGAGTGAGTGAGCGAGTGAGTGAGTGAGTGAGCGAGTGGGTGAGCGGGTGAGCGAGTGAGTGGGTGAGTAAGTGAGTGGGTGGGTGAGCGGGTGAGCGAGTGAGTGAGTGAGTGGGTGAGGGAGTGAGTGAGTGAGTGGGTGAGTGAGTGAGTGGGTGGGTGGGTGGGTGAGTGAGTGGGTGAGTGAGTGGGTGAGTGAGTGAGTGAATGAGTGAGTGAGTGAGTGGGTGAGTGAGTGAGTGGGTGGGTGAGTGGGTGAGTGAGTGAGTGAGTGAATGAGTGGGTGAGTGGGTGAGTGAGTGGGTGAGTGGGTGAGTGGGTGAGTGAGTGAGTGGGTGAGTGGGTGAGTGAGTGAGTGAGTGGGTGAGTGAGTGAGTGAGTGGGTGAGTGGGTGGGTGAGTGAGTGAGTGGGTGAGTGAGTGAGTGAGTGGGTGAGCGGGTGAGTGAGTGAGTGAGTGGGTGGGTGAGTGAGTGAGTGAGTGGGTGGGTGAGTGAGTGAGTGAGTGGGTGAGCGGGTGAGTGAGTGAGTGAGCGGGTGGGTGAGTGAGTGGGTGGGTGAGTGGGTGGGTGAGTGAGTGAGTGGGTGGGTGGGTGAGTGAGTGAGTGGGTGAGTGAGTGTGTGAGTGAGTGGGTGAGTTAGTGAGTGAGTGAGTGGGTGAGTGAGTGAGTGGGTGAGTGGGTGAGTGGGTGAGTGAGTGGGTGAGTGGGTGAGGCTCTCACCTTGCCCTTGGTGTGAGTGGAGATCCCGAGCCCCTGGTTGAAGATGTAGTTCCTCACCTTCTGTGCGTGCTTCTTGCTCTGGAGATACAAAGGTGGTGCCATCGAATAGCACCACCATCACCATCATCACCACCACCACCACCACCATCACCACCATCACCACCATCACCATCACCACATCACCAACATCACCACCACCATCACCATCATCATCACCACCACCATCACCATCACCACCATCATTAACCATCACCACCACCACCACCATCACCACCACCATCACCATCACCACCACCATCACCACCACCATCACCACCAACATCATCACCACCACCACCACCATCACCACCATCACCACCATCACCACCATCACCATCACCACCACCACCACCACCATCATCACCACCATCACCACCATCATCACCATCACCACCATCACCACCACCATTACCACCATCACCACCATCATCACCACAACATCACCACCATCACCATCACCACCATCACCATCATCACCATCACCACCACCATCACCACCATCACCACCACCACCATCACCACCACCATCACCACCACCACCATCACCACCATCATCACCACCACCACCACCACCACCACCACATCACCAACATCACCACCATCACCACCACCATCACCACCACCATCAACACCACCATCAACACCACCATCACCATCATCATCACCACCACCACCACCACCATCATCACCATCACCACCATCACCACCACCACCACCATCATCATCACCACCACCACCATCACCACCACCATCACCACCATCATCATCATCATCACCACCATCACCACCAACATCATCATCATCACCACCACCATCACCACCATCACCACCACCACCATCACCAACATCACCAACATCACCACCATCAACATCATCATCACCATCATCACCACCACCACCACCACCACCACATCACCATCATCGCCACCATCCCCACCATCACCAACATCACCAACATCACCACCACCACCATCACCACATCACCACCATCACCACATCACCACCATCACCAACATCACCAACATCACCACCACCACCATCACCACATCACCACCACCATCACCACATCACCACCATCACCACATCACCACCATCACCACCATCACCATCATCACCACCACCATCACCACCATCACCACCACCACCATCACCACCACCACCATCATCACCACCATCACCACCACCATCACCATCACCACCACCACCACACCACCAACACCACCACCACCACCATCACCACCACCACCATCATCACCACCATCACCACCACCATCACCACCACCACCACCACACCACCAACACCACCACCACCATCACCACCATCACCATCACCACTACCACCACCACCATCACCACCACCATCACCATCACCACCACCATCACCACCACCACCATCACCACCATCACCACCACCATCACCACCACCACCACCATCACCACCACCATCACCACCACCACCACCATCACCACCATCACCACCACCATCACCACCACCACCATCACCACCATCATCACCACCACCATCACCACCACCACCACCACACCACCAACACCACCACCACCATCACCACCATCACCATCACCACCACACCACCACCACCACCACACCACCATCACCACCACCATCACCACCATCACCACCACCACCATCACCACCACCATCACCACCATCACCACATCATCACCACCATCACCACCACACCACCACCACCACCAGAGATGAGTGATTAATGATGGTGGCTGACCAGGTAGTGTTCTTGGCTGAGCTGCGGCTGCAGCTGCGACTGGCAAACCCCACAGAAGCTCTCCGTGTACAGCTGCTGGTCCGGTGGGATCACCGCACACACACCTGGTGGGGGGGGTGAGTGGGGGGGTGAGTGGGGGGGTGAGTGCGGGGGTGAGTGCGGGGGTGGGTGGGTAGGAGGGTGGGTGAGTGGGTGAGTGAGTGAGTGAGTGGGTGAGTGGGTGGGTGGGTGAGTGGGTGGGTGTGTGAGTGGGTGGGTGAGTGGGTGGGTGGGTGGGTGAGTGGGTGGGTGAGTGGGTGGGTGAGTGAGTGAGTGGGTGTGTGAGTGGGTGGGTGGGTGAGTGGGTGGGTGTATGAGTAGGTGAGTGAGTGGGTGAGTGGGTGGGTGAGTGAGTGGGTGGGTGGGTGGGTGTGTGAGTGGGTGGGTGTGTGAGTGGGTGGGTGAGTGGGTGGGTGGGTGTGTGAGTGGGTGGGTGTGTGAGTGGGTGGGTGTGTGAGTGGGTGGGTGGGTGAGTGAGTGGGTGGGTGAGTGAGTGGGTGAGTGGGTGAGTGAGTGGGTGGGTGAAGGGGTGAGTGAGTTGGTGAGTGGGTGGGTGGGTGAGTGAGTGGGTGAGTGAGTGGGTGAGTGGGTGAGTGAGTGGGTGGGTGGGTGGGTGAAGGGGTGAGTGGGTGGATGGGTGAGTGGGTGGGTGGGTGAGTGGGTGGGTGGGTGGGTGAAGGGGTGAGTGAGTGGGTGGGTGAGTGGGTGGGTGAGTGGGTGAGTGGGTGTCTTCCACACGGCCATCGTGAAGTTCTGCATCAGCCACGCCTACCGCTCTTACTTCCAGCGTCTCCTCGGTTTGGTGCTTCCATCGCGCCAACCTTGACACCATCACCACCATCACCACCATCACCACCAGCATCACCATCACCGCCATCACCGCCATCACCACCATCACCACCATCACCGCCATCACCACCATCACCACCACCGTCACCACCACCATCACCGCCATCACCATCACCACCACCATCACCGCCATCACCATCACCACCATCGGCCTTCAATGTCCCCGCTGATGGTTCTGTTTGAAACGAGAGTCAAAATCGTCAACGCCCACCCACCCACCTACCCACCCACTCACCCACCCACTCACCCACCCACTCACCCACCCACCCACTCACCCACCCACTCACCCACCCACCCACTCACCCACCCACCCACTCACCCACCCACCCACCCACTCACCCACCCATCCACTCACCCACCCACCCACTTACCCATCCACTCACCCACCCACCCACTCACCCACCCACTCACCCACCCACTCACCCACCCACCCACCCACCTACCCATCCACTCAACCACTCACCCACCCACCCACTCACCCACCCACTCACCACCCACCCACTCACCCACCCACCCACTCACCCACTTACTCACTCACCCATCCACTCACTCACCCACCCACCCACTCACCCACCCACCCACCGACTCACCCACCGACTCACCCACCGACTCACCCACCCACTCACCCCACTCACCCACCCACCCACACACTCACCCACTCACCCACCCACTCACTCACTCACCCACCCACCCACTCACCCACTCACTCACCCACTCACCCACCCACTCACCCACCCACTCACCCACCCACCCACTCACCCATCCACCCACTCACCCACCCACTTACCCACTCACCCACCCACCCCACTCATCCACCCACTCACCCACCCACCTACTCACCCACCCACCCACTCACCCACCCACCCACTCACCCACCCACCCACCCACTCACCCACCCACCCACTCACCCACCCACTCACCCACCCACCCACTCACCCACCCACCCACCCACTCACCCATCCACCCACTCACCCACCCACTTACCCACTCACCCACCCCACTCATCCACCCACTCACCCACCCACCTACTCACCCACCCACCCACTCACCCACCCACCCACTCACCCACCCACTCACCCACCCACTCACCCACCCACTTACCCACTCACCCACTCACCCACCCACTCACCCACCCACTCACCCACCCACTCACCCACCCACTCACCCACCCACTCACCCATCCACTCACCCATCCACTCACCCACCCACCCACTCACCCACCCACCCACCCACTCACCCACTCACTCACCCACTCACCCACCCACTCACCCACTCACCCATCCACCCACTCACCCACCCACTTACCCACTCACCCACCCACCCCACTCATCCACCCACTCACCCACCCACCTACTCACCCACCCACCCACTCACCCACCCACCCACTCACCCACCCACTCACCCACCCACTCACCCACCCACTTACCCACTCACCCACCCACCCACTCACCCACCCACCCACCCACTCACCCACCCACTCACCCACCCACCCACTCACCCATCTACTCACCCACCCACTCACCACATCACCCACTCACCTGCACTGGGGTCATTACCATTTTCAGGCCCCGCCCCCTCCCTTCCAGGCCCCGCCTCCCCTCCACCAGTCCCCGCCTCCTCTCCTCCAGGCTCCGCCTCTTCCTCTCCAGGCCCCGCCCCATCTCCCCCAGGCTCCGCCTCTTCCTTTCCAGGCCCCGCCTCTTCCTCTCCAGGCTTCGCCTCTGGATGATCATTTAAACGTTATGCTCGTGAAGCCACGCCCACTCAATCATTCACCACCACAATCTGAAAATCCGTAAAGCTCTTTGTGTGTTTCACAGGTGTCCAGTTAGAGGGGGCACACGTGGTCAGAAAGTGACAACAACACACCACTACCACCCACCACTACCACCCACCACTACCCACTACTACCACTACCACCTACCACTACCACCACTACCACCCACTACTACCACCACCACTACCACCACCAGCACCCATCCACCACTACCACCCACCCACCAACCACTACCACCACAATCACCCACAATCACTACGACTACTACACACCCACCCACCCACTATTACCACTGACCCACCCACCACTACCATCCACCCCCAGCACCACTACCACCCACCACTACCACCCACCCACCACTACCACCACTACCACCCACCATCACTACCACTACCACCACTACGACTACCACTCACCCAGTACCACCACTACCACTCACCACTACCACCCACCATCACTACGACTACCACTCACCCACTACCACCCACCATCACTACGACTACCACTCACCCACTACCACCACTACCACCCACCATCACTACGACTACCACTCACCCCCTACCACCACTACCACCACTACCACCCACCATCACTACGACTACCACTCACCCACAACCACCACTACTACCACTACCACCCACCATCACTACGACTACCACCCACCACTACCACCACTACCACCCACCATCACTACGACTACCACCCACCACTACCACCACTACCACCCACCATCACTACGACTACCACCCACCACTACCACCACTACCACCCACCATCACTACGACTACCACTCACCCACAACCACCACTACTACCACTACCACCCACCATCACTACGACTACCACCCACCACTACCACCACTACCACCCACCATCACTACGACTACCACCCACCACTACCACCACTACCACCCACCATCACTACGACTACCACTCACCCACTACCACCACGACCACCAACCCACCACTACAACCCACCACCACTACCACCCACCACTACCACCCACCCACCCACCACTACCACCACTACCACCGACCCACCCACCCACCAGTACCACCACTACCACCCACCCCCTCGTGTGCCACAGTGCCGGCATTCACAGGAGCTGCTCGCTGACAGCACTTGCCCCTACAGCCTGTTAAGGCTACACGGGGGGTCTTTGTGTGTAAAGCTGTGTGTGTGTGCAGGTGTGTGGATGTCTGTTTGTGTGTAGGTGTGTGTAGGTGTGTGTGTGTGTGTAGGTGTGTGTGTGTAGGTGTGTGTGTGCAGGTGTGTGGGTGTAGGTGTGTGTGCAGGGGTGTCTGTGTGTGTGGGTGTGTGTAGGTGTGTGTGTGCAGGTGTGTGGGTGTCTGTGTGTGGGTGTGCAGGTGTGTGTAGGTGTGTGTAGGTGTGTGTATGTGTAGGTGTGTGTGTGCAGGTGTGTGTGTGTAGGTGTGTGTGTGTAGGTGTGTGTGTGCAGGTGTGTGTAGGTGTGTGTAGGTGTGTATGTGTAGGTGTGTGTGTGCAGGTGCTCACGATCATTAAGGACCTTCATGATGGTGAGCGGGCCCGGGTAAAACTACGTGGCCGGGAGTCAGAGCCATTCCCTGTACACCTTGGGGTGCGACAGGGATGTCCTCTGGCTCCCACATTATTTAACATCTATTTTGACCACGTAGTTCGTGAAGCCTTCAATAGCTGTACCGGGGGAATCTCCATATGGTACAGATATAATGGGAGGCTAATCGATGCCCGGGTGCGGTCAAGGGATGGCTCCCTATTGCTCAACCACGTTATGTATGCTGATGACTTGGTAATAGCTGCTCAGTCAGAGGAGGAGTTGGAGACGCTGCTGCTGAGACTGGAGCGTGCCACTAAGAGGTGGGGCCTTACCATCAGCCCCACCAAAACTAAGCACCTGCCTGGGTATTTTGTACCATCGGACACTCCACCCCCACAACTCCCAATCGGTGATGGGGCAGTTGTGGAGAGAGTGGAGAGTTTCCCATACCTGGGCAGTGTGCTTATGACTGGCTCCAGTTTAACAGCAGAGGTCTCACTCCGAATCAGTCGAGCGGCAATATCTTTTCATCGGTTGCGTAACGCTGTGTGGAAGCTACCTGGTCTGTCGCTCCGCACTAAGCTTCAGGTCTTCTCGGCCACGGTCATTCCCTCCCTTCTCTACGCTTGCGAAACGTGGACCCCCCTAATGGAACATCTTCGCCGGTTAGAAACATTTAGGCTGACCTGCCTACGATCCATCCTGGGTTTAACCAGACTGGATTGTGTGAGGAGCTCACAAATCCTTGAAAGATCTGGGCAGGGTCCCATCGGTGAGCTCCTCCGGCAGGCAAGGCTGCGATGGCTGGGTCATGTAGCCCGCATGCCCAGCCACCGCATGCCGAAACAGCTTTTGTTTGGCCGGATTGAGGGGGCTAAGCGGGCGCGGCACGGGCTAGAGAAGAGATGGAGTGATGTGGTACAGGAGGATGTGGAGCTGAGTGGACTTGCCGATGACTGGTACCAGCGGTGTCAAGATCGGCCTCTGTGGAGGAGGCTCGTGAAGGATGCTACTGGGCAGTTGGAGGCAGTCGCCCTCCAACAACAACGGAGGGCGGAGGAGCGACGCTCACAACAGCGAGCGGAGCGCCGGGTGGCTAAAGCACAGCAGGTTGGCACAGTAGGGGGCACAGGTGGTGCATCAGTCAGTCATCTCAGTCAGTCGACCCGTGGCACCTGGGTCTGCCCCGTGACCTCCTGCCAGCGGGCGTTCGACACTTCACGTGGCCTCAGGGTGCACATAGCCTGGCACAAGCGTCGTGGTGACGTCACCGCCACTTAGTGGCGAATGGCGGTTGTTGTTGTTGTTGTGTGCAGGTGTGTGGGTGTCTGTGTGTGTGGGTGTAGGTGTGTGTAGGTGTGTGTAGGTGTGTGTATGTCTGTGTGTGTGTGCAGGTGTGTGTGTGTAGGTTTGTGTGGGTGTCTGTGCATGTAGGTGTGTGGGTGTAGGTGTGTGTAAGTGTGTGTGTAGGTGTGTGTATGTAGGTGTGTGGGTGTAGGTGTGTATAGGTGTGTGTGTAGGTGTGTGGGTGTCTGTGTATGTAGGTGTGTGGGTGTAGGTGTGTGTGCGTGTAGATGTGTGTGTGAATCTCAACCCTCGGGGCTCTTCCAGAAACAACGAAAAGCCACTTCGTTTGGCCACGTGGAATGTTCGAACGCTCACTGTGGAGGAAAGGCTGCCACTCCTCTGTCGGGAGCTGGACCGGTACCGCCTGGATCTCTGTGGCATTCGGGAGGTCCGGTGGACAGGTTCTGGCTCCTGCCACTGTGACAGTTCTCTACTCGGGGCAGCAGACTGCGAGGTTTAGGACTGTGACTCATGCAGCTTCAATGGCTGCTTTTGGTATGCGGTCCAGACATCCCCAGAGACCCTGGCTGACAGAGGAGGTGTTCAGGATGGTTGAGAAAAAGCGACAGGCCCACTGTCATCGGCTACAGAATCCCACGTCAGAGAATGAGGAGGCTTACCGCAGCCTTCGCTCGGAGGTTCGGAGAGCCGTGAGGCGCTGCAAGGATGGGTGGTGGTCGCGGGTTGCTGAGGAGATGGAGTCTGCCTCAGTGGCCCGCGATCACAAATCTCTATTTAACTCCATCAAAAAAGTAACCTGAAGCACCACACCTATTAACATCATTAGGGGAAAAAACGGTGATCCAACTTCCGACCCCCAGGAACAGGTTTGCAGATTTGCTGAGCATTTCTGTGAGGTCCTGGGGGAGAGAAAATCCCTCAGCCAGGAAAACATCGTGGCACAAAGTGAGGATGACCCTGCTGAGGCTGCCGTGCCTCAAATATTGGAAGTCACCCCCTGTGAGTGGCTGGCTGAAGTGCCATCTGTTGAGGAAGTACTGAAGGCGATCCGGAGTCTGAGACCAGGAAAGGCAGCGGGCAGAGATGATCTCCCAAGCGAAATGCTGAGGGAGGGTGGCGTTTGTGCACAGACTGCCCTATATGACATCATAACAACAGTCTGGACCACTGGACAGGTTCGATTGGAAGGATGCCCTGGTGGTCCCCCTCTTTAAGAAGGGGGACCGCACAGACTGTAACAACTAGAGGGGCATCTCACTCCTCAGTGTGCCGGGAAAGGTCCTGGGAAGGATTATTCAACATTGCCTTGCCAGGCACGCTGAGGAGAGGCTTGCGGAGCACCAATGCGGTTTCAGGAAAGGGCGGTCCTGCACAGATGCCATATTTTCTGTCTGTCTGCTACAGCAGAGGTGTAGGGAATTCCAGCAAGACCTACATCTCTGCTTTATTGACCTGGTCAAGGCCTATGATACCATCAGTAGGCCTGGGCTCTGGGTTGTTCTTCGTGCTTTTGGAGTCCCTGACCCTCTGCTCACAATCATTAAGGACCTTCATGATTGTGAGCGGGCCCGGGTAAAACTATGTGGCCGGGAGTCAGAGCCATTCCCTGTACACCTTGGGGTCCGACAGGGATGTCCTCTGGCTCCCACATTATTTAACATCTTTTTTGACCACGTAGTTCGTGAAGCCTTCAATAGCTGTACCGGGGGAATCTCCATAATGGGAGGCTGATCGATGCCCGGGTGCGGTCAAGGGATGGCTCCCTATTGCTCAACCACGTCATGTATGCTGATGATTTGGTAATAGCTGCTCATTCAGAGGAGGAGTTGGAGACGCTGCTGCTGAGACTGGAACATGCCACTAAGAGGTGGGGCCTTACCATCAGCCCCACCAAAATTAAGCACCTGCCTGGGTATTTTGTACCATCGGATACTCCACCCCCACAACTCTCAATCGGTGATGGGGCAGTTGTGGAAAGAGTGGAGAGTTTCCCATACCTGGGCAGTGTGCTTATGACCGGCTCCAGTTTAACAGCAGATGTCTCACTCCGAATCAGTCGAGCAGCAATATCTTTTCATCGGTTGCGTAACGCTGTGTGAAAGCTACCTGGTCTTTCACTCCGCACTAAGCTTCAGGTCTTCTCGGCTGCGGTCATTCCCTCCTTTCTCTACGCTTGCGAAACGTGGACCCCCCTAATGGAATATCGTCGCCGGTTAGAAACATTTAGGCTGGCCTGCCTACGATCCATCCTGGGTTTAACTAGACTGGATTGTGTGAGTTCACAAATCCTTGAAAGATCTGGGCAAGGTCCCATCGGTGAGCTCCTCCGGCGGGCAAGGCTGCAATGGCTGGGTCATGTAACCCGCATGCCCAGCCACCGCATGCCCAAACAGCTTTTGTTCGGCCGGATCGAGGGGGCTAAATGGGCGCCGCACGGGCTAGAGGAGAGATGGAGTGATGTGGTACAGGAGGACGTGGAGCTGAGTGGACTTGCCGATGACTGGTACCAGCGGTGTCAAGATCGGCCTCCTTGGAGGAGGCTCGTGAAGGACGCTTCTGGGCAGTTGGAGGCAGTCGCCCTCCAACAACAACTGAGGGCGGAGGAGCAACGCTCACAACAATCAGCGGAGCGCCGGGTGGCTAAAGCACAGCAGGTTGGCACAGTAGGGGGCACAGATAGTGCATCAGCCAGTCATCTAAGTCAGTCGACCCGTGGCACATGGATCTGCCCCGTGACCTCCTGCCAGCGGGCGTTCGACACTCCACGTGGCCTCAAGGTGCACATGGCCTGGCACAAGCGTCGTGGTGATGTCACCGCCACTTAGTGGTGAATGGCGGTTGTTGTGTGTAGGTGTGTGTGTGTAGGTGTGGTGTGTGTGCAGGTGTGTGGTTGTCTGTGTATGTAAGTGTGTGGGTGTAGGTGTGTGTGCAGGTGTGTGGGTGTAGGTGTGAACAACCAGTGGCATCTACATCTGTAGAACGTGAAGAACCAGTGGCCTCTACATCTACAGAACGTGAAGAACCAGTGGCATCTACAGAACGTGAATAACCAGTGGCATCTACATCTACAGAACGTGAAGAACCAGTGGCATCTACATCTACAGAACGTGAACAACCAGTGGCATCTACATCTGCAAAACATGAAGAACCAGTGGCATCTACATCTACAGAATGTGAAGAACCAGTGGCATCTACATCTACAGAACGTGAAGAACCAGTGGCATCTACATCTACAGAACATGAACAACGAGTGGCATCTACATCTGCAGAACGTGAAGAACCAGTGGCATCTACATCAACAGAACGTGAAGAACCAGTGGCATCTACATCAACAGAACATGAAGAACCAGTGGCATCTACATGTACAGAACGTGAAGAACAAGTGGCATCTACAGAACGTGAAGAAACAGTGGCATCTACATCTACAGAACGTGAAGAACCAGTGGCATATACATCTACAGAACATGAAGATTGAGTGGCATCTACATCTACAGAACATGAACAACCAGTGGCATCTACATCTGCAGAACGTGAAGAATCAGTGGCATCTACATCAACAGAACGTGAAGAACCAGTGGCATCTACATCTACAGAACGTGAAGTACCAGTGGCATCTACATCTACAGAATGTGAAGTACCAGTGGCATCTACATCTACAGAATGTGAAGAACCAGTAACATCTACAGAACGTGAAGAACCAGTGGCATCAACATCTGCAGAACGTGAATAACCAGTGGCATCTACATTTATAGAACATGAAGAACCAGTGGCATCTACATCTACAGAACGTGAAGAACCAGTGGCATCTACATCTACAGAACATGAACAACCAGTGACATCTACAGAACATGAAGAACCAGTGTCATCTACATCTACAGAACGTGAAGAACCAGTGACATCTAAATCTACAGAACGTGAACAACCAGTGGCATCTACATCTATAGAACGTGCGGAACCAGTGGCATCTACATCTACAGAACATGAACAACCAGTGGCATCTACATCTATAGAACGTGAAGAACCAGTGGCATCTACTTCTACAGAACGTGAAGAACCAGTGGCATCTACATCTGCAGAACATGAACAACCAGTGGCATCTACATCTGCAGAACGTGAATAACCAGTGGCATCTACATCTACAGAACGAGAAGAACCAGTGGCATCTACATCTATAGAACATGAAGAACGAGTGACATCTACATCTACAGAACATGAAGAACCAGTGGCATCAACATTTACAGAACGTGAACAACCAGTGGCATGTACATCTATAGAATGTGAAGAACCAGTGGCATGTACATCTATAGAACGTGAAGAACCATTGGCATCTACATCTGTAGAACGTGAAGAACCAGTGGCATCTACATCTGTAGAACATGAAGAACCAGTGGCATCTGCATCTGTAGAACATGAAGAACCAGTGGCATCTACATCCACAGAACGTGAAGAACCAGTGGCATCTACATATACAGAACATGAAGAACCAGTGGCATCTACATCTGCAGAACGTGAAGAACCAGTGACATCTACATCTGTAGAACGTGAAGAACCAGTGGCATCTACAGAAGATGAAGAACCAGTGGCATTTACATCTACAGAATGTGAAGAACCAGTGGCATCTACAGAACGTGAAGAACCAGTGGCATCAACATCTGCAGAACGTGAACAACCAGTGGCATCTACATTTATAGAACATGAAGAACCAGTGGCATCTACATCTACAGAACGTGAAGAACCAGTGGCATCTACATCTACAGAACATGAACAACCAGTGACATCTACAGAACATGAAGAACCAGTGTCATCTACATCTACAGAACGTGAAGAACCAGTGACATCTAAATCTACAGAACGTGAACAACCAGTGGCATCTACATCTATAGAACGTGCGGAACCAGTGGCATCTACATCTACAGAACATGAACAACCAGTGGCATCTACATCTATAGAACGTGAAGAACCAGTGGCATCTACTTCTACAGAACGTGAAGAACCAGTGGCATCTACATCTACAGAACATGAACAACCAGTGGCATCTACATCTGCAGAACGTGAATAACCAGTGGCATCTACATCTACAGAACGAGAAGAACCAGTGACATCTACATCTATAGAACATGAAGAACGAGTGACATCTATATCTACAGAACATGAAGAACCAGTGGCATCAACATTTACAGAACGTGAACAACCAGTGGCATGTACATCTATAGAATGTGAAGAACCAGTGGCATGTACATCTATAGAACGTGAAGAACCATTGGCATCTACATCTGTAGAACGTGAAGAACCAGTGGCATCTACATCTGTAGAACATGAAGAACCAGTGGCATCTGCATCTGTAGAACATGAAGAACCAGTGGCATCTACATCCACAGAACGTGAAGAACCAGTGGCATCTACATATACAGAACATGAAGAACCAGTGGCATCTACATCTGCAGAACGTGAAGAACCAGTGGCATCTACATCTGTAGAACGTGAAGAACCAGTGGCATCTACAGAAGATGAAGAACCAGTGGCATTTACATCTACAGAATGTGAAGAACCAGTGGCATCTACAGAACGTGAAGAACCAGTGGCATCTACATCTACAGAACGTGAACAACCAGTGGCATCTACATCTGCAGAACGTGAAGAACCAGTGGCATCTACATCTGTAGAATGTGAAGAACCAGTGGCATCTACATCTACAGTACATGAACAACCAGTCGCATCTACATCTGCAGAACGTGAAGAACCAGTGGCATCTACATCTGTAGAACGTGAAGAACCAGTGGCATCTACATCTACAGTACATGAACAACCAGTGGCATCTACATCTACAGAACGTGAAGAACCAGTGGCATCTACATCTACAGAACGTGAAGAACCAGTGGCATATACATATACAGAACATGAAGAACCAGTGGCATCTACATCTGCAGAACGTGAAGAACCAGTGGCATCTACATCTACAGAACGTGAACAACCAGTGGCATCTACAGAACGTTAATGACCAGTGGCATCTACATCTACAGAACATGAAGAACCAGTGGAATCTACATCTGTAGAACATGAACAACCAGTGGCATCTACATCTACAGAACATGAAGAACCAGTGGCATCTACAGAACGTGAACAACCAGTGGCATCTACATCTGCAGAATGTGAAGAACCAGTGGCATTTCCATCTACAGAATGTGAAGAACCAGTGGCATCAACATCTGCAGAACGTCAACAACCAGTGGCATCTACATCTGCAGAACGTGAACAACCAGTGGCATCTACATCTGCAGAACGTGAAGAACCAGTGGCATCTACAGCTACAGAACGTGAAGAACCAGTGGCATCAACATCTGCAAAACGTCAACAACCAGTGGCATCTACATCTATAGAACGTGAACAACCAGTGGCATCTACATCTACAGAACGTGAAGAACCATTGGCATGTACATCTATAGAATCTGAAGAACCATTGGCATCTACATCTATAGAACGTGAAGAACCAGTGGCATCTACATCTGTAGAACATGAAGAACCAGTGGCCTTTACATCTACAGAACGTGAAGAACCAGTGGCATCTACATCCACAGAACGTGAAGAACCAGTGGCATCTACATATACAGAACATGAAGAACCAGTGGCATCTACATCTGCAGAACGTGAAGAACCAGTGACATCTACATCTGTAGAACGTGAAGAACCAGTGGCATCTACAGAAGATGAAGAACCAGTGGCATTTACATCTACAGAATGTGAAGAACCAGTGGCATCTACAGAACGTGAAGAACCAGTGGCATCTACATCTACAGAACGTGAACCAGTGGCATCTACATCTGCAGAACGTGAAGAACCGGTGGCATCTACATCTGTAGAACGTGAAGAACCAGTGGCATATACATCTACAGTACATGAACAACCAGTGGCATCTACATCTACAGAACGTGAAGAACCAGTGGCATCTACATCTACAGAACGTGAAGAACCAGTGACATCTACATATACAGAACATGAAGAACCAGTGGCATATACATCTGCAGAACGTGAAGAACCAGTGGCATCTACATCTACAGAACGTGAACAACCAGTGGCATCTACAGAACGTGAAGAACCAGTGGCATCTACATCTACAGAACGTGAAGAACCAGTGGCATCTACAGAACGTGAAGAACCAGTGGCAGCTACATCTACAGAACGTGAACAACCAGTGGCATCTACATCTACAGAACGTGAACAACCAGTGGCATCTACATCTGCAGAATGTGAAGAACCAGTGGCATTTCCATCTACAGAATGTGAACAACCAGTGGCATCAACATCTGCAGAACGTCAACAACCAGTGGCATCTACATCTATAGAACGTGAAGAACCAGCGGCATCTACATCTACAGAACGTGAAGAACCATTGGCATGTACATCTATAGAATCTGAAGAACCAGTGGCATGTACATCTATAGAACGTGAAGAAACAGTGGCATCTACATCTGCAGAACGTAAAGAACCAGTGGCCTTTACATCTACAGAACGTGAAGAACCAGTGGCATCTACATATATAGAACTTGAAGAACCAGTGAGATCTACAGAACATGAAGAACCAGTGGCATCTACATCTGTAGAACATGAAGAACCAGTGGCATCTATAGAACGTGAAGAATCAGTGGCATCTACAGAACGTGAACAACCAGTGGCATCTACAGAACATTAACAACCAGTGACATCTACATCTATAGAACATGAGGAAACAGTGGCATCTACATCTACAGAACGTGAATAACCAGTGGCATCTACATCTGTAGAACGTGAAGGACCAGTGGCATCTACATCTGCAGAACGTGAACAACCAGTGGCATCGACATCTGCAGAACGTGAAGAACCAGTGGCATCTACATCTACAGTACATGAACAACCAGTGGCATCTACATCTACAGAACGTGAAGAACCAGTGGCATCTACATCTACAGAACGTGAAGAACCACTGGCATCTACATATACAGAACATGAAGAACCAGTGGCATCTACATCTACAGAACGTGAAGAACCAGTGGCATCTACATCTACAGAACGTGAAGAACCAGTGGCATCTACATCTACAGAACATGAAGAACCAGTGGCATATACATCTACAGAACATGAAGAACCAGTGGCATCTACATCTACAGAACGTGAAGAACCAGTGGCATCTACAGAACGTGAAGAACCAGTGGCATCTACATCTACAGTACATGAACAACCAGTGGCATCTACAGCTGCAGAACGTGAAGAACCAGTGACATCTACATCTGTAGAACGTGAAGAACCAGTGGCATCTACAGAAGATGAAGAACCAGTGGCATTTACATCTACAGAACGTGAAGAACCAGTGGCATCTACAGAACGTGAAGAACCAGTGGAATCTACATCTACAGAACGTGAACAACCAGTGGCATCTACATCTGCAGAACGTGAAGAACCAGTGGCATCTACATCTGTAGAACGTGGAGAAACCAGTGGCATCTACATCTACAGTACATGAAGAACCAGTGGCATCTACATCTACAGAACGTGAAGAACCAGTGGCATCTACATCTACAGAACGTGAAGAACCAGTGGCATCTACATATACAGAACATGAAGAACCAGTGGCATCTACATCTGCAGAACGTGAAGAACCAGTGGCATCTACATCTACAGAACATGAAGAACCAGTGGCATCTACAGAACGTTAATAACCAGTGGAATCTACAGAACGTGAAGAACCAGTGGCATCTACATCTACAGAACATGAAGAACCAGTGGAATCTACATCTGTAGAACATGAACAACCAGTGGCATCTACATCTACAGAACATGAAGAACCAGTGGCATCTACATCTACAGAACGTAAAGAACCAGTGGCATCTACAGAACGTGAATAACCAGTGGCATCTACATCTACAGAACGTGAAGAACCAGTGGCATCTACATCTGCAGAACGTGAAGAACCAGTGGCATCTACATCTGTAGAACGTGAAGAACCAGTGGCATCTACATCTACAGTACATGAACAACCAGTGGCATCTACATCTACAGAACGTGAAGAACCAGTGGCATCTACATCTACAGAACGTGAAGAACCAGTGGCATCTACATATACAGAACATGAAGAACCAGTGGCATCTACATCTGCAGAACGTGAAGAACCAGTGGCATCTACATCTACAGAACGTGAACAACCAGTGGCATCTACAGAACGTTAATAACCAGTGGAATCTATAGAACATGAAGAACAAGTGGCATTTACATCTACAGAACATGAAGAACCAGTGGAATCTACATCTGTAGAACATGAACAACCAGTGGCATCTACAGAACATGAAGAACCAGTGGCATCTACATCTACAGAACGTGAAGAACCAGTGGCATCTACAGAACGTGAATAACCAGTGGCATCTACATCTACAGTACATGAACAACCAGTGGCATCTACAGCTGCAGAACGTGAAGAACCAGTGACATCTACATCTGTAGAACGTGAAGAACCAGTGGCATCTACAGAAGATGAAGAACCAGTGGCATTTACATCTACAGAACGTGAAGAACCAGTGGCATCTACAGAACGTGAAGAACCAGTGGCATCTACATCTACAGAACGTGAACAACCAGTGGCATCTACATCTGCAGAACGTGAAGAACCAGTGGCATCTACATCTGTAGAACGTGAAAAACCAGTGGCATCTACATCTACAGTACATGAACAACCAGTGGCATCTACATCTACAGAACATGAAGAACCAGTGGCATCTACATCTACAGAACGTGAAGAACCAGTGGCATCTACATATACAGAACATGAAGAACCAGTGGCATCTACATCTGCAGAACGTGAAGAACCAGTGGCATCTACATCTACAGTACATGAACAACCAGTGGCATCTACATCTACAGAACGTGAAGAACCAGTGGCATCTACATCTACAGAACGTGAAGAACCAGTGGCATCTACATATACAGAACATGAAGAACCAGTGGCATCTACATCTACAGAACACGAAGAACCATTGGCATCTACAAATACAGAACATGAACAACCAGTGGCATCTACAGAACGTTAATAACCAGTGGAATCTACAGAACATGAAGAACAAGTGGCATCTACATCTACAGAACATGAAGAACCAGTGGAATCTACATCTGTAGAACATGAACAACCAGTGGCATCTACAGAACATGAAGAACCAGTGGCATCTACATCTACAGAACGTGAAGAACCAGTGGCATCTACAGAACGTGAATAACCAGTGGCATCTACATCTACAGTACATGAACAACCAGTGGCATCTACAGCTGCAGAACGTGAAGAACCAGTGACATCTACATCTGTAGAACGTGAAGAACCAGTGGCATCTACAGAAGATGAAGAACCAGTGGCATTTATATCTACAGAACGTGAAGAACCAGTGGCATCTACAGAACGTGAAGAACCAGTGGCATCTACATCTACAGAACGTGAACAACCAGTGGCATCTACATCTGCAGAACGTGAAGAACCAGTGGCATCTACATCTGTAGAACGTGAAAAACCAGTGGCATCTACATCTACAGAACATGAAGAACGAGTAGCATATACATCTACAGAACATGAAGAACCAGTGGCATCTACATCTACAGAACGTGAAGAACCAGTGGCATCTAGAAATACAGAACATGAAGAACCAGTGGCATCTACATCTGCAGAACATGAAGAACCAGTGGCATCTACATCTACAGAACATGAAGAACCAGTGGCATCTACAGAACGTTAATAACCAGTGGAATCTACAGAACATGAAGAACCAGTGGCATCTACATCTACAGAACATGAAGAACCAGTGGAATCTACATCTGTAGAACATGAACAACCAGTGGCATCTACATCTGCAGAACGTGAAGAACCAGTGGCATCTACATCTACAGAACGTGAACAACCAGTGGCATCTACATCTGTAGAACGTGAAGAAACCAGTGGCATCTACATCTACAGAATGTGAAGAACCAGTGGCATCTACATCTACAGAATGTGAAGAACCAGTGGCAACTACATATACAGAACATGATTAACCAGTGGCATCTACATCTACAGAAGGTGAAGAACCAGTGGCATCTACATCTACAGAACGTGAATAACCAGTGGCATCTACATCTGCAGAACGTGAACAACCAGTGGCATCTACATCTGCAGAACGTGAAGAACCAGTGGGTCCTACATCTACAGTACATGAACAACCAGTGGCATCTACATCTACAGAATGTGAAGAACCAGTGGAATCTACATCTACAGAACGTGAAGAACCAGTGGCAACTACATATACAGAACATGATTAACCAGTGGCATCTACATCTACAGAAGGTGAAGAACCAGTGGCATCTACATCTACAGAACGTGAACAACCAGTGGCATCTACATTTACAGAATGTGAAGAACCAGTGGCATCTACATCTACAGAACATGAAGAACCAGTGGCATCTACATCTACAGAACGTGAAGAACCACTGGCATCTACAGAACGTGAAGAACCAGTGGCATCTACATCTACAGAATGTGAACAACCAGTGGCATCTACATCTGCAGAACGTGAACAACCAGTGGCATCTACATCTACGGAACGTGAACAACCAGTGGCATCTACATCTACGGAACGTGAAGAACCAGTGGCATCTACATATATAGAACATGAAGAACCAGTGGCATCTACAGAACATGAAGAACCAGTGGCATCAACATCTATAGAACAGGAAGAACCAGTGGCATCTACATCTGTAGAACATGAAGAACCACTGGCATCTATAGAACGTGAAGAACCAGTGGCATCTACATATACAGAACATGAAGAACCAGTGGCATCTACATCTACAGAACGTGAAGAACCAGTGGCATCTACATCTACAGAACGTGAACAACCAGTGGCATCTACATCTACAGAACATGAAGAACCAGTGGAATCTACATCTGTAGAACATGAACAACCAGTGGCATCTACATCTACAGAACATTATCAACCAGTGACATCTACATCTATAGAACCTGAGGAAACAGTGGCATCTACATCTACAGAACGTGAAGAACCAGTGGAATCTACATCTACAGAACGTGAAGAACCAATGCCATCTACATCTACAGAACATGAAGAACCAGTGGCATCTACAGAACGTGAAGAACCAGTGGCATCTACATCTGCAGAACGTCAACAACCAGTGGCATCTACATCTATAGACCATGAAGAACCAGTGGCATCTACATCTACAGAACGTGAAGAACCAGTGGCATGTACATCTATAGAATGTGAAGAACCAGTGGCATGTACATCTATAGAACGTGAAGAAACAGTGGCCTTTACATCTACAGAACGTGAAGAACCAGTGGCATCTACATCTGCAGAACGTGAAGAACCAGTGGCCTTTACATCTACAGAACGTGAAGAACCAGTGGCATATACATCTACCGAACGTGAAGAACCAGTGGCATCTACATATATAGAACATGAAGAACCAGTGGCATCTACAGAACATGAAGAACCAGTGGCATCAACATCTATAGAACAGGAAGAACCAGTGGCATATACATGTGTAGAACGTGAAGAACCAGTGGCGTCTATAGAACGTGAAGAATCAGTGGCATCTACAGAACGTGAAGAACCAGTGGCATCTACATCTACAGAACATTATCAACCAGTGACATCTACATCTATAGAACATGAGGAAACAGTGGCATCTACATCTACAGAACGTGAAGAACCAGTGGAATCTACATCTACAGAACATGAACCACCAGTGGCATCTACATCTACAGAACTTGAATAACCAGTGGCATCTACATCTGTAGAACGTGAAGAACCAGTGACATCTACATCTACAGAATGTGAAGAACCAGTGGCATCTACAGAACGTGAAGAACCAGTGGCATCTACATCTGCAGAACGTGAACAACCAGTGGCATCTACATCTGCAGAACGTGAAGAACCAGTGGCATCTACATCTACAGTACATGAACAACCAGTGGCATAAACATCTACAGAACGTGAAGAACCAGTGGCATCTACATCTACAGAACGTGAAGAACCACTGGCATCTACATATACAGAACATGAAGAACCAGTGGCATCTACATCTACAGAACATGAACCACCAGTGGCATCTACATCTACAGAACTTGAATAACCAGTGGCATCTACATCTGTAGAACGTGAAGAACCAGTGACATCTACATCTACAGAATGTGAAGAACCAGTGGCATCTACAGAACGTGAAGAACCAGTGGAATCTAAATCTGTAGAACATGAACAACCAGTGACATCTACAGAACGTGAAGAACCAGTGGCACCTACAGAACGTGAAGAACCAGTGGCATCTACATCTACAGAACGTGAAGAACCAGTGGCATCTACATATATAGAACATGAAAAACCAGTGGCATCTACAGAACGTGAACAACCAGTGGCATCTACATCTGCAGAACGTGAAGAACCACTGCCATCTACATATACAGAACATGAAGAACCAGTGGCATCTACATATACAGAACATGAAGAACCAGTGGCATCTACATCTACGGAACGTGAAGAACCAGTGGCATCTACATATATAGAACATGAAGAACCAGTGGCATCTACAGAACATGAAGAATCAGTGGCATCGACATCTACAGAACGTGAACAACCAATGGCATCTACATCTGCAGAATGTGAAGAACCAGTGGCATTTCCATCTACAGAACGTGAAGAACCAGTGGCATCTATATCTACAGAACGTGAACAACCAGTGGCATCTACATCTGCGGAACGTTAAGAACCAGTGACATCTACATCTACAGAACGTGAAGAACCAGTGACATCTACATCTGCAGAATGTGAAGAACCAGTGGCATCTACAGAACGTGAATAACCAGTGGCATCTACATCTGCAGAACGTGAACAACCAGGGGCATCTACATCTACAGAACGTGAACAACCAGTGGCATCTACAGAACGTGAAGAACCAGTGGCATCTATATCTACAGAACGTGAACAACCAGTGGCATCTACATCTGCGGAACGTTAAGAACCAGTGACATCTACATCTACAGAACGTGAAGAACCAGTGACATCTACATCTATAGAACGTGAAGAACCAGTGGCATCCACATCTACAGAACGTGAAGAACCAGTGGCATCTACATCTACAGAACATCAAGGACCAGTGGCATCTACATCTACAGAACGTGAAGAACCAGTGGCATCTACATCTGCAGAACATGAACAACCAGTGGCATCTACAGAACGTGAAGAACCAGTGCCATCTACATCTACAGAACATGAAGAACCAGTGGCATCTACATCTACAGAACATGAAGAACCAGTGGAATCTACATCTGTAAAACATGAACAACCGGTGGCATCTACATCTACAGAACGTGAAGAACCAGTGGCAACTACAGAACGTTAAGAACCAGTGGCATCTACATCTACAGAACGTGAACAACCAGTGGCATCGACATCTACAGAACGTGAACAACCAATGGCATCTACATCTGCAGAATGTGAAGAACCAGTGGCATTTCCATCTACAGAACGTGAAGAACCAGTGGCATCTACATCTGCAGAACGTCAACAACCAGTGGCATCTACATCTATAGAACATGAAGAACCAGCGGCATCTACATCTACAGAACGTGAAGAACCAGTGGCATGTACATCTATAGAATGTGAAGAACCAGTGGCATGTACATATATAGGAATCTACATCTGCAGAACATGAAGAACCAGTGGCCTTTACATCTACAGAACGTGAAGAACCAGTGGCATCTACATCTACGGAACGTGAAGAACCAGTGGCATCTACATATATAGAACATGAAGAACCAGTGGCATCTACAGAACATGAAGAACCAGTGGCATCAACATCTATAGAACAGGAAGAACCAGTGGCATATACATCTGTAGAACGTGAAGAACCAGTGGTATCTATAGAACGTGAAGAATCAGTGGCATCTACAGAACGTGAACAACCAGTGGCATCTACATCTACAGAACATTATCAACCAGTGACATCTACATCTATAGAACATGAGGAAATAGTGGAATCTACATCTACAGAACATGAACCACCAGTGGCATCTACATCTACAGAACTTGAATAACCAGTGGCATCTACATCTGTAGAACGTGAAGAACCAGTGACATCTACATCTACAGAATGTGAAGAACCAGTGGCATCTACAGAACGTGAAGAACCAGTGGCATCTACATCTACAGAACGTGAATAACCAGTGGCATCTACATCTGTAGAACGTGAAGGACCAGTGGCATCTACATCTGCAGAACGTGAACAACCAGTGGCATCGACATCTGCAGAACGTGAAGAACCAGTGGCATCTACATCTACAGTACATGAACAACCAGTGGCATCTACATCTACAGAACGTGAAGAACCAGTGGCATCTACATCTACAGAACGTGAAGAACCACTGGCATCTACATATACAGAACATGAAGAACCAGTGGCATCTACATCTACAGAACGTGAAGAACCAGTGGCATCTACATCTATAGAACGTGAAGAACCAGTGGCATCTACATCTACAGAACATGAAGAACCAGTGGCATCTGCATCTACAGAACATGAAGAACCAGTGGCATCTACATCTACAGAACGTGAAGAACCAGTGGCATCTACAGAACGTGAATAACCAGTGGCATCTACATCTACAGTACATGAACAACCAGTGGCATCTACAGCTGCAGAACGTGAAGAACCAGTGGCATCTACATCTACAGAACATGAAGAACCAGTGGAATCTACATCTGTAAAACATGAACAACCGGTGGCATCTACATCTACAGAACGTGAAGAACCAGTGGCAACTACAGAACGTTAAGAACCAGTGGCATCTACATCTACAGAACGTGAACAACCAGTGGCATCGACATCTACAGAACGTGAACAACCAATGGCATCTACATCTGCAGAATGTGAAGAACCAGTGGCATTTCCATCTACAGAACGTGAAGAACCAGTGGCATCTACATCTGCAGAACGTCAACAACCAGTGGCATCTACATCTATAGAACATGAAGAACCAGCGGCATCTACATCTACAGAACGTGAAGAACCAGTGGCATGTACATCTATAGAATGTGAAGAACCAGTGGCATGTACATATATAGAACGTGAAGAAAGTGGCATCTACATCTGCAGAACATGAAGAACCAGTGGCCTTTACATCTACAGAACGTGAAGAACCAGTGGCATCTACATCTACGGAACGTGAAGAACCAGTGGCATCTACATATATAGAACATGAAGAACCAGTGGCATCTACAGAACATGAAGAACCAGTGGCATCAACATCTATAGAACAGGAAGAACCAGTGGCATATACATCTGTAGAACGTGAAGAACCAGTGGTATCTATAGAACGTGAAGAATCAGTGGCATCTACAGAACGTGAACAACCAGTGGCATCTACATCTACAGAACATTATCAACCAGTGACATCTACATCTATAGAACATGAGGAAATAGTGGAATCTACATCTACAGAACATGAACCACCAGTGGCATCTACATCTACAGAACTTGAATAACCAGTGGCATCTACATCTGTAGAACGTGAAGAACCAGTGACATCTACATCTACAGAATGTGAAGAACCAGTGGCATCTACAGAACGTGAAGAACCAGTGGCATCTACATCTACAGAACGTGAATAACCAGTGGCATCTACATCTGTAGAACGTGAAGGACCAGTGGCATCTACATCTGCAGAACGTGAACAACCAGTGGCATCGACATCTGCAGAACGTGAAGAACCAGTGGCATCTACATCTACAGTACATGAACAACCAGTGGCATCTACATCTACAGAACGTGAAGAACCAGTGGCATCTACATCTACAGAACGTGAAGAACCACTGGCATCTACATATACAGAACATGAAGAACCAGTGGCATCTACATCTACAGAACGTGAAGAACCAGTGGCATCTACATCTATAGAACGTGAAGAACCAGTGGCATCTACATCTACAGAACATGAAGAACCAGTGGCATCTGCATCTACAGAACATGAAGAACCAGTGGCATCTACATCTACAGAACGTGAAGAACCAGTGGCATCTACAGAACGTGAATAACCAGTGGCATCTACATCTACAGTACATGAACAACCAGTGGCATCTACAGCTGCAGAACGTGAAGAACCAGTGACATCTACATCTGTAGAACGTGAAGAACCAGTGGCATCTACAGAAGATGAAGAACCAGTGGCATTTACATCTACAGAACGTGAAGAACCAGTGGCATCTACAGAACGTGAAGAACCAGTGGAATCTACATCTACAGAACGTGAACAACCAGTGGCATCTACATCTGCAGAACGTGAAGAACCAGTGGCATCTACATCTGTAGAACGTGGAGAACCAGTGGCATCTACATCTACAGTACATGAACAACCAGTGGCATCTACATCTACAGAACGTGAAGAACCAGTGGCATCTACATCTACAGAACGTGAAGAACCAGTGGCATCTACATATACAGAACATGAAGAACCAGTGGCATCTACATCTGCAGAACGTGAAGAACCAGTGGCATCTACATCTACAGAACGTGAACAACCAGTGGCATCTACAGAACGTTAATAACCAGTGGAATCTACAGAACATGAAGAACCAGTGGCATCTACATCTACAGAACATGAAGAACCAGTGGAATCTACATCTGTAGAACATGAACAACCAGTGGCATCTACATCTACAGAACATGAAGAACCAGTGGCATCTACATCTACAGAACGTAAAGAACCAGTGGCATCTACAGAACGTGAATAACCAGTGGCATCTACATCTACAGAACGTGAAGAACCAGTGGCATCTACATCTGCAGAACGTGAAGAACCAGTGGCATCTACATCTGTAAAACGTGAAGAACCAGTGGCATCTACATCTACAGTACATGAACAACCAGTGGCATCTACATCTACAGAACGTGAAGAACCAGTGGCATCTACATCTACAGAACGTGAAGAACCAGTGGCATCTACATATACAGAACATGAAGAACCAGTGGCATCTACATCTGCAGAACGTGAAGAACCAGTGGCATCTACATCTACAGAACGTGAACAACCAGTGGCATCTACAGAACGTTAATAACCAGTGGAATCTACAGAACATGAAGAACAAGTGGCATCTACATCTACAGAACATGAAGAACCAGTGGAATCTACATCTGTAGAACATGAACAACCAGTGGCATCTACAGAACATGAAGAACCAGTGGCATCTACATCTACAGAACGTGAAGAACCAGTGGCATCTACAGAACGTGAATAACCAGTGGCATCTACATCTACAGTACATGAACAACCAGTGGCATCTACAGCTGCAGAACGTGAAGAACCAGTGACATCTACATCTGTAGAACGTGAAGAACCAGTGGCATCTACAGAAGATGAAGAACCAGTGGCATTTACATCTACAGAACGTGAAGAACCAGTGGCATCTACAGAACGTGAATAACCAGTGGCATCTACATCTACAGAACGTGAACAACCAGTGGCATCTACATCTGCAGAACGTGAAGAACCAGTGGCATCTACATCTGTAGAACGTGAAAAACCAGTGGCATCTACATCTACAGAACATGAACAACCAGTGGCATCTACATCTACAGAACGTGAAGAACCAGTGGCATCTACATCTACAGAACGTGAAGAACCAGTGGCATCTACATATACAGAACATGAAGAACCAGTGGCATCTACATCTGCAGAACGTGAAGAACCAGTGGCATCTACATCTACAGTACATGAACAACCAGTGGCATCTACATCTACAGAACGTGAAGAACCAGTGGCATCTACATCTACAGAACGTGAAGAACCAGTGGCATCTACATATACAGAACATGAAGAACCAGTGGCATCTACATCTGCAGAACATGAAGAACCAGTGGCATCTACATCTACAGAACGTGAACAACCAGTGGCATCTACAGAACGTTAATAACCAGTGGAATCTACAGAACATGAAGAACAAGTGGCATCTACATCTACAGAACATGAAGAACCAGTGGAATCTACATCTGTAGAACATGAACAACCAGTGGCATCTACAGAACATGAAGAACCAGTGGCATCTACATCTACAGAACGTGAAGAACCAGTGGCATCTACAGAACGTGAATAACCAGTGGCATCTACATCTACAGTACATGAACAACCAGTGGCATCTACAGCTGCAGAACGTGAAGAACCAGTGACATCTACATCTGTAGAACGTGAAGAACCAGTGGCATCTACAGAAGATGAAGAACCAGTGGCATTTACATCTACAGAACGTGAAGAACCAGTGGCATCTACAGAACGTGAAGAACCAGTGGCATCTACATCTACAGAACGTGAACAACCAGTGGCATCTACATCTGCAGAACGTGAAGAACCAGTGGCATCTACATCTGTAGAACGTGAAAAACCAGTGGCATCTACATCTACAGTACATGAACAACCAGTGGCATCTACATCTACAGAACGTGAAGAACCAGTGGCATCTACATCTACAGAACGTGAAGAACCAGTGGCATCTACATATACAGAACATGAAGAACCAGTGGCATCTACATCTGCAGAACGTGAAGAACCAGTGGCATCTACATCTACAGAACGTGAACAACCAGTGGCATCTACAGAACGTTAATAACCAGTGGAATCTACAGAACATGAAGAACCAGTGGCATCTACATCTACAGAACATGAAGAACCAGTGGAATCTACATCTGTAGAACATGAACAACCAGTGGCATCTACATCTGCAGAACGTGAAGAACCAGTGGCATCTACATCTACAGAACGTGAACAACCAGTGGCATCTACATCTGTAGAACGTGAAGAAACCAGTGGCATCTACATCTACAGAATGTGAAGAACCAGTGGCATCTACATCTACAGAATGTGAAGAACCAGTGGCAACTACATATACAGAACATGATTAACCAGTGGCATCTACATCTACAAAACGCGAATAACCAGTGGCATCTACATCTACAGAACGTGAATAACCAGTGGCATCTACATCTGCAGAACGTGAACAACCAGTGGCATCTACATCTGCAGAACGTGAAGAACCAGTGGGTCCTACATCTACAGTACATGAACAACCAGTGGCATCTACATCTACAGAACGTGAAGAACCAGTGGAATCTACATCTACAGAACGTGAAGAACCAGTGGCAACTACATATACAGAACATGATTAACCAGTGGCATCTACATCTACAGAAGGTGAAGAACCAGTGGCATCTACATCTACAGAACGTGAACAACCAGTGGCATCTACATCTACAGAATGTGAAGAACCAGTGGCATCTACATCTACAGAACATGAAGAACCAGTGGCATCTACATCTACAGAACGTGAAGAACCACTGGCATCTACAGAACGTGAAGAACCAGTGGCATCTACATCTACAGAATGTGAACAACCAGTGGCATCTACATCTGCAGAACGTGAACAACCAGTGGCATCTACATCTACGGAACGTGAACAACCAGTGGCATCTACATCTACGGAACGTGAAGAACCAGTGGCATCTACATATATAGAACATGAAGAACCAGTGGCATCTACAGAACATGAAGAACCAGTGGCATCAACATCTATAGAACAGGAAGAACCAGTGGCATCTACATCTGTAGAACATGAAGAACCACTGGCATCTATAGAACGTGAAGAACCAGTGGCATCTACATATACAGAACATGAAGAACCAGTGGCATCTACATCTACAGAACGTGAAGAACCAGTGGCATCTACATCTACAGAACGTGAACAACCAGTGGCATCTACATCTACAGAACATGAAGAACCAGTGGAATCTACATCTGTAGAACATGAACAACCAGTGGCATCTACATCTACAGAACATTATCAACCAGTGACATCTACATCTATAGAACCTGAGGAAACAGTGGCATCTACATCTACAGAACGTGAAGAACCAGTGGAATCTACATCTACAGAACGTGAAGAACCAATGCCATCTACATCTACAGAACATGAAGAACCAGTGGCATCTACAGAACGTGAAGAACCAGTGGCATCTACATCTGCAGAACGTCAACAACCAGTGGCATCTACATCTATAGACCATGAAGAACCAGTGGCATCTACATCTACAGAACGTGAAGAACCAGTGGCATGTACATCTATAGAATGTGAAGAACCAGTGGCATGTACATCTATAGAACGTGAAGAAACAGTGGCCTTTACATCTACAGAACGTGAAGAACCAGTGGCATCTACATCTGCAGAACGTGAAGAACCAGTGGCCTTTACATCTACAGAACGTGAAGAACCAGTGGCATATACATCTACCGAACATGAAGAACCAGTGGCATCTACATATATAGAACATGAAGAACCAGTGGCATCTACAGAACATGAAGAACCAGTGGCATCAACATCTATAGAACAGGAAGAACCAGTGGCATATACATGTGTAGAACGTGAAGAACCAGTGGCGTCTATAGAACGTGAAGAATCAGTGGCATCTACAGAACATCAACAACCAGTGGCATCTACATCTACAGAACATTATCAACCAGTGACATCTACATCTATAGAACATGAGGAAACAGTGGCATCTACATCTACAGAACGTGAAGAACCAGTGGAATCTACATCTACAGAACATGAACCACCAGTGGCATCTACATCTACAGAACTTGAATAACCAGTGGCATCTACATCTGTAGAACGTGAAGAACCAGTGACATCTACATCTACAGAATGTGAAGAACGAGTGGCATCTACAGAACGTGAAGAACCAGTGGCATCTACATCTGCAGAACGTGAACAACCAGTGGCATCTACATCTGCAGAACGTGAAGAACCAGTGGCATCTACATCTACAGTACATGAACAACCAGTGGCATAAACATCTACAGAACGTGAAGAACCAGTGGCATCTACATCTACAGAACGTGAAGAACCACTGGCACCTACATATACAGAACATGAAGAACCAGTGGCATCTACATCTACAGAACATGAACCACCAGTGGCATCTACATCTACAGAACTTGAATAACCAGTGGCATCTACATCTGTAGAACGTGAAGAACCAGTGACATCTACATCTACAGAATGTGAAGAACCAGTGGCATCTACAGAACGTGAAGAACCAGTGGAATCTAAATCTGTAGAACATGAACAACCAGTGACATCTACAGAACGTGAAGAACCAGTGGCACCTACAGAACGTGAAGAACCAGTGGCATCTACATCTGCAGAACGTGAAGAACCAGTGGCATCTACATATATAGAACATGAAAAACCAGTGGCATCTACAGAACGTGAAGAACCAGTGGCATCTACATCTGCAGAACGTGAAGAACCACTGCCATCTACATATACAGAACATGAAGAACCAGTGGCATCTACATATACAGAACATGAAGAACCAGTGGCATCTACATCTACGGAACGTGAAGAACCAGTGGCATCTACATATATAGAACATGAAGAACCAGTGGCATCTACAGAACATGAAGAATCAGTGGCATCGACATCTACAGAACGTGAACAACCAATGGCATCTACATCTGCAGAATGTGAAGAACCAGTGGCATTTCCATCTACAGAACGTGAAGAACCAGTGGCATCTATATCTACAGAACGTGAACAACCAGTGGCATCTACATCTGCGGAACGTTAAGAACCAGTGACATCTACATCTACAGAACGTGAAGAACCAGTGACATCTACATCTGCAGAATGTGAAGAACCAGTGGCATCTACAGAACGTGAATAACCAGTGGCATCTACATCTGCAGAACGTGAACAACCAGTGGCATCTACATCTACAGAACGTGAACAACCAGTGGCATCTACAGAACGTGAAGAACCAGTGGCATCTATATCTACAGAACGTGAACAACCAGTGGCATCTACATCTGCGGAACGTTAAGAACCAGTGACATCTACATCTACAGAACGTGAAGAACCAGTGACATCTACATCTATAGAACGTGAAGAACCAGTGGCATCCACATCTACAGAACATGAAGAACCAGTGGCATCTACATCTACAGAACATCAAGGACCAGTGGCATCTACATCTACAGAACGTGAAGAACCAGTGGCATCTACATCTGCAGAACATGAACAACCAGTGGCATCTACAGAACGTGAAGAACCAGTGCCATCTACATCTACAGAACATGAAGAACCAGTGGCATCTACATCTACAGAACATGAAGAACCAGTGGAATCTACATCTGTAAAACATGAACAACCGGTGGCATCTACATCTACAGAACGTGAAGAACCAGTGGCAACTACAGAACGTTAAGAACCAGTGGCATCTACATCTACAGAACGTGAACAACCAGTGGCATCGACATCTACAGAACGTGAACAACCAATGGCATCTACATCTGCAGAATGTGAAGAACCAGTGGCATTTCCATCTACAGAACGTGAAGAACCAGTGGCATCTACATCTGCAGAACGTCAACAACCAGTGGCATCTACATCTATAGAACATGAAGAACCAGTGGCATCTACATCTACAGAACGTGAAGAACCAGTGGCATGTACATCTATAGAATGTGAAGAACCAGTGGCATGTACATATATAGAACGTGAAGAAAGTGGCATCTACATCTGCAGAACATGAAGAACCAGTGGCCTTTACATCTACAGAACGTGAAGAACCAGTGGCATCTACATCTACGGACCGTGAAGAACCAGTGGCATCTACATATATAGAACATGAAGAACCAGTGGCATCTACAGAACATGAAGAACCAGTGGCATCAACATCTATAGAACAGGAAGAACCAGTGGCATATACATCTGTAGAACGTGAAGAACCAGTGGTATCTATAGAACGTGAAGAATCAGTGGCATCTACAGAACGTGAACAACCAGTGGCATCTACATCTACAGAACATTATCAACCAGTGACATCTACATCTATAGAACATGAGGAAATAGTGGAATCTACATCTACAGAACATGAACCACCAGTGGCATCTACATCTACAGAACTTGAATAACCAGTGGCATCTACATCTGTAGAACGTGAAGAACCAGTGACATCTACATCTACAGAATGTGAAGAACCAGTGGCATCTACAGAACGTGAAGAACCAGTGGCATCTACATCTGCAGAACGTGAACAACCAATGGCATCTACATCTGCAGAACGTGAAGAACCAGTGGCATCTACATCTACAGTACATGAACAACCAGTGGCATCTACATCTACAGAACGTGAAGAACCAGTGGCATCTACATCTACAGAACGTGAAGAACCACTGGCATCCACATATACAGAACATGAAGAACCAGTGGCATCTACATCTACAGAACATGAAGAACCAGTGGCATCTACATCTACAGAACGTGAAGAACCAGTGGAATCTAAATCTGTAGAACATGAACAACCAGTGGCATCTACATCTACAGAACGTGAAGAACCAGTGGCATCTACAGAACGTGAAGAACCATTGGCATCTACATCTGCAGAACGTGAAGAACCAGTGGCATCTACATCTACGGAACGTGAAGAACCAGTGGCATCTACATATATAGAACATGAAGAACCAGTGGCATCTACAGAACGTGAACAACCAGTGGCATCTACATCTGCAGAACGTGAAGAACCAGTGGCATCTACATCTACAGTACATGAACAACCAGGGGCATCTACATCTACAGAACGTGAAGAACCAGTGGCATCTACATCTACAGAACGTGAAGAACCACTGCCATCTACATATACAGAACATGAAGAACCAGTGGCATCTACATATACAGAACATGAAGAACCAGTGGCATCTACATCTACGGAACGTGAAGAACCAGTGGCATCTACATATATAGAACATGAAGAACCAGTGGCATCTACAGAACATGAAGAATCAGTGGCATCGACATCTACAGAACGTGAACAACCAATGGCATTTCCATCTACAGAACGTGAAGAACCAGTGGCATCTATATCTACAGAACGTGAACAACCAGTGGCATCTACATCTGTGGAACGTTAAGAACCAGTGACATCTACATCTACAGAACGTGAAGAACCAGTGACATCTACATCTACAGAATGTGAAGAACCAGTGGCATCTACAGAACGTGAATAACCAGTGGCATCTACATCTGCAGAACGTGAACAACCAGTGGCATCTACATCTACAGAACGTGAACAACCAGTGGCATCTACAGAACGTGAAGAACCAGTGGCATCTATATCTACAGAACGTGAACAACCAGTGGCATCTACATCTGCGGAACGTTAAGAACCAGTGACATCTACATCTACAGAACGTGAAGAACCAGTGACATCTACATCTATAGAACGTGAAGAACCAGTGGCATCCACATCTACAGAATGTGAAGAACCAGTGGCATCTACATCTACAGAACATCAAGGACCAGTGGCATCTACATCTACAGAACGTGAAGAACCAGTGGCATCTACATCTGCAGAACATGAACAACCAGTGGCATCTACATCTACAGAACATGAGGAAACAGTGGCATCTACATCTACAGAACGTGAACAACCAGTGGCATCTACAGAACGTGAAGAACCAGTGCCATCTACATCTACAGAACATGAAGAACCAGTGGCATCTACATCTACAGAACATGAAGAACCAGTGGAATCTACATCTGTAAAACATGAACAACCGGTGGCATCTACATCTACAGAACGTGAAGAACCAGTGGCAACTACAGAACATTAAGAACCAGTGGCATCTACATCTACAGAACGTGAACAACCAGTGGCATCGACATCTACAGAACGTGAACAACCAATGGCATCTACATCTGCAGAATGTGAAGAACCAGTGGCATTCCCATCTACAGAACGTGAAGAACCAGTGGCATCTACATCTGCAGAACGTCAACAACCAGTGGCATCTACATCTATAGAACATGAAGAACCAGCGGCATCTACATCTACAGAACGTGAAGAACCAGTGGCATGTACATCTATAGAATGTGAAGAACCAGTGGCATGTACATCTATAGAACGTGAAGAAACAGTGGCATCTACATCTGCAGAACATGAAGAACCAGTGGCCTTTACATCTACAGAACGTGAAGAACCAGTGGCATCTACATCTACGGAACGTGAAGAACCAGTGGCATCTACATATATAGAACATGAAGAACCAGTGGCATCTACAGAACATGAAGAACCAGTGGCATCAACATCTATAGAACAGGAAGAACCAGTGGCATATACATCTGTAGAACGTGAAGAACCAGTGGTATCTATAGAACGTGAAGAATCAGTGGCATCTACAGAACGTGAACAACCAGTGGCATCTACATCTACAGAACATTATCAACCAGTGACATCTACATCTATAGAACATGAGGAAATAGTGGCATCTACATCTACAGAACGTGAAGAACCAGTGGAATCTACATCTACAGAACATGAACCACCAGTGGCATCTACATCTACAGAACGCGAATAACCAGTGGCATCTACATCTACAGAATGTGACGAACCAGTGGCATCTACAGAACGTGAAGAACCAGTGGCATCTACATCTGCAGAACGTGAACAACTAGTGGCATCTACATCTGCAGAACGTGTGAAGAACCACTGGCATCTACATATACAGAACATCAAGGACCAGTGGCATCTACATCTACAGAACGTGAAGAACCAGTGGCATCTACTTCTACAGAACGTGAAGAACCAGTGGAATCTACATCTGTAGAACATGAACAACCAGTGGCCTCTACATCTACAGAACGTGAAGAACCAGTGGCATCTACATAACGTGAAGAACCAGTGGCATCTACATCTACAGAACGTGAACAACCAGTGGCATCTAGATCTGCAGAACGTGAAGAGCCAGTGGCATCTACATCTACAGAAAGGGAAGAACCATTGGAATCTACATCTACAGAACATAAACCACCAGTGGCATCTACATCTACAGAACGTGAATAACCAGTGGCATCTACATCTACAGAACGTGAAGAACCAGACATCTACATCTACAGAATGTGCAGAACCAGTGGCATCTACAGAACGTGAATAACCAGTGGCATCTACATCTGCAGAACGTTAAGAACCAGTGGCATCTACATCTGCAGAACGTGAAGAACCAGTGGCATCTACATCTGTAGAACGTGAAGAACCAGTGGCATCTATATCTACAGAACGTGAACAACCAGTGGCATCTACATCTGCGGAACGTTAAGAACCAGTGGCATCTACATCTACAGAACGTGAACAACCAGGAGCATCTACATCTACAGAACATGAACAATCAGTGGCATCTACATCTATAGAACGTGAACAATCAGTGGCATCTACATCTGTAGAATGTGAAGAACCAGTGGCAGCTACATCTACAGAACGTGAACAACCAGTGGCATCTACATCTACAGAACGTGAAGAACCAGTGGCATCTACATCTGTAGAACGTGAAGAACCAGTGGCATCTACATCTACAGAACACGAACAACCAGTGACATCTACAGAACGTGAAGAACCAGTGGCATCTACATCTACAGAACGTGAAGAACCAGTGGCATCTACATCTACAGAACATGAACAACCAGTGGCATCTACATCTACAGAATGTGAACAACCAGTGGCATCTACATCTACAGAATGTGAACAACCAGTGGCATCTACATCTACAGAATGTGAACAACCAGTGGCATCTACATCTACAGAACATGAACAACCAGTGGCATCTACATCTACAGAATGTGAACAACCAGTGGCATCTACATCTACAGAACATGAAGAACCAGTGGCATCTACAGAACGTGAAGAACAGTGGCATCTACATCTGTAGAACGTGAAGAACCAGTGGTATCTACATCTACAGAACGTGAACAACCAGGAGCATCTACATCTACAGAACATGAACAATCAGTGGCATCTACAGAACGTGAAGAACCAGTGGCATCTACATCTACAGAATGTGAACAACCAGTGGCATCTACATCTACAGAATGTGAACAACCAGTGGCATCTAACGGTAAACTTTCATAGGCTACTGTTACCAACAACACTTGTCCCTACAGCACTTGCCCCTACAGCTCTGTTAGAGGCTACCTGGGGGAGCTTCGTCTCCTCCCCCACCACACCACCCTCACCACCCACACCACCCACACCACCCTCACCACCTTCTCCACCCACACCACCCACACCACCCACACCACTCACACCACCCACACCACCCTCACCACCCACACCACCCTCACCACCCTCACCACCCACACCACCCTCACCACCCTCACCACCCTCACCACCAACACCACCCTCACCTCACCACCCTCACCACCCTCACCTCACCACACCATCCTCACCACCCTCACCTCACCACCCTCACCACTCTCACCACTCCACCCTCACCACCCACACCACCCTCACCACTCTCACCACTCCACCCTCACCACCCTCACCTCACCACTCCACCCTCACCACTCCACCCTGACCACCCACACCACCCTCACCACTCTCACCACTCCACCCTCACCATCCTCACCACCCTCACCACTCCACCCTCACCACCCACACCACCCTCACCACTCTCACCACTCCACCCTCACCACCCACACCACCCTCACCACCCTCACCAGACCACCCACACCATCCTCACCACCCTCACCACCCTCACCAAACCACCCACACCACCCTCACTACCCACACCACCCTCACCACCCTCACCACCCTCACCTCACCACCCTCACCACACCAACCACACCACCCACACCACCCACACCACTCTCACCACACTCACCACCCTCACCTCACCACTCTCACCACCCACACCACCCTCACCACCCTCACCACCACACCACCACCCTCACCACACCACCACACTCACCACCCTCACCTCACCACTCTCACCACACTCACCACACCACCCTCACCACCCTCACCACCCACACCACCCTCACCACCCTCACCACCCTCACCTCACCACCCTCACCACCCTCACCTCACCCCCCTCACTACCCTCACCACCCTACCGAGTGTCGCTGCCCACGGCTTCTGCTGCTGCTCTTTGAGGGCCGCGGCGGCGTCTTCGAGTCCAGAACGAGTGGAGCGGGACGCCATCGCTGCCTCTGAGCCTCCTCCTCCCCCCCCCCACTTGCTCCTCCCCTTCCGCTTCCCCTACTCGCTCCTCCCCTTCCGCTTCTGCTACTCGCTCCTCCCCTTCCGCTTCTGCTACTCGCTCCTCCCCCTCTGCTTCCCCTACTCGCTTCTCCCCTTCCGTTTCCTCTACTCGCTCCTCCCTTTCCGCTTCCCTCCCCCACTCGCTCCTCCTCTTCCGCCTCCGCTAATCGCTCCTCCATTTTCCGCTTCCTCTACTCGCTCCTCCACCTTCCGCTTCCTCCCCACTCGCTCCTCCCCTTCCGCCTCCGCAAATCGCTCCTCCCTTTTCCGTTTCCTCTACTCGCTCCTCCCCTTCCGCTTCCCCCACTCGCTCCTCCCTTTTCCGCTTCCTCTATTCGCTCCTCTCTTTCCGTTTCCTCTACTCGCTCCTCCCTTTCCGTTTCCCCTACTCGCTCCTCCCCTTCTGCCTCCTCTACTCGCTCCTCCTTTTCCGTTTCCTCTTCTCGCTCCTCCCTTTCCGGTTCCTCTATTCGCTCCTTCCCTTTCCGTTTCCTCTACTCGGCTCCTCCTTTTCCGTTTCTCTACTCGCTCCTCCCCTTTCCGCTTCCTCTACTGGCTCCTCCTCTTCCGCTTTCCCTCCACTCGCTCCTCCCCTTCCGTTTCCTCTACTCGCTCCTCCCCTTCCGCTCCCCCTACTCGTTCCTCCTCTTCCGCTCCCCCCACTCGCTCCTCCCCATCCGCTTCCTTCCACTCGCTCCTCCTCTTCCGCTTTCTTCCATTCGCTCCTCCCTTTCCGCTTCCTCCACTCGCTCCTCCTTTTTCCGCTTCCTCTACTCGCTCCTCCCCTTCCGCTTCCCCCACTCGCTCCTCCGCTTCCTCTACTCGCTCCTCCCCTTCCGGGTCAGACATCTGTTACGATGTGTGACGTAGGGGAGGGGGGAGGGGTTTGAGAAATGTGACGTCACATCAAAATGCGGCAAATTTATCAATAAATACAGACAAACGCCTTCTACTTAATTAAATAGACTTTTTAATAAAGGAGCCTTCCATAAATGACGTCACGCACCTAAGGGGGGTGGGTGGGTGGGGGGTGGGGTCAGACATCTGTGACGATGTGTGACGTGGGTGGAAGGGGGAGGGGTTTGAGAAATGTGACGTCACGTCAAAATGCGGCAACTTTATAAAATGATAAATAAATACAGACGAACACGTTCTACTTAATTAAATAGACTTTTAATAAATGTTTTCTCCCTACAACATCACAGTGCAAGCTCCACGTTAAACACGCAACTGCAATGTGACAATAGTCTACAGCGATTTGAAGAGTGGTTTATTTTTGGGAGAGAGGAGGTGGGGCAGAGCTTTGTGACGTCATACTTGAGGGGGGGGCAGAGCTTTCTGACGTCATATTTGATGGGGGGGGCAGAGCTTTGTGACGTCATATTTGAGGGGGGTCTGACTTTTTGTGACGCCGCGTGACGATGGGGGGTGGGGCGGGGTAAAAAATCCTCCAAACTCGCGTGACGTCATTTATGGACGGCCCCCTTACCACCAACAACACCCCACACACACACACCCCACCCCGCACACGCACACCCCACACACACACCCCACACACATACACACCCACACCCCACACACATACACACCCACACCCCACACACATACACACCTACACCCCACACACACCACACACACACACCACACACACCACACACACACACCACACACTACACACACACCCCACACACACACACCACACACACACCACACACACACCCCACACACACCACACACACACACACCACACACACACACCACACACACTACACACACCACACACACACCCCACACTCACCACACCACACACAAACACCCCACACACACACCACACACACATTTCCTATGAGCCTCTGCACGAGGCTAATTTCCCACGAGCCTCTGCAGGAGCTCATTCCCATGAGCCTCTGCAGGAGCTCATTTCCCATGAGCCTCTGCACGAGGCTCATCTCCCATGAGCCTCTGCACGAGGCTCATTTCCCATGAGCCTCTGCCGTGGGCTCATTTCCCATGAGCCTCTGCAGGAGCCCATTTCCCATGAGCCTCTGCAGCTCATTGTGACGTCATATTTCAGTGAGGGCCAAAAATCGGCCAAAACCGCGTGACGTCATTTATGAACGGCCCCTTATTACTTTTTGTCTAATTCCAAGAGATATATTCCGCTTCCGGAAGATATCGTCCTCTTCCAGAAGTCTTCTTAATATTACAAAAGCGAACTTCTTCTCGTTCCGGAAGATGTCTTCCTCTTCCAGAAGCTCCTCTTATTGTTCCTCAATCTTATTTCATCTTCCGGAATAATTCTTACGGTTCCACAAAGCCAACTTCCTCTTCCGGAAGACGTCTTCCTCTTCCGGAAGTATTATTAGGGTTCCAAAAGCCAACTTCTCACCTTCCAGAAGACTTCTTCCTCTTCCAGAAATGTTCTTCATTTTTTCACAAGCTAACTTCCCATTCCTGAAGATGTCTTCCTCTTCCGGAAGTTTTCTTAAAGGTGCACAAGCCAACTTCCTCTGCCGGAAGACGTCTTCCTCTTCCGGAAGTCTTCTTAAGATTCCAAAAGCCAACTGCTTCTCCTTCCGGAAGACGTCTTCCTCTTCCGGAAGTATTCTTAATGTTTCACAAGTTAACTTCCCAATTTCGGAAGAAGTCTGCCTCTTCCGGAAGTATTCCTACAGTTTCACAAGCTAACTTCCCCTTCCGGAAGAACTCCTACAGTTTCAGAAGCTAACTAGCCATTCTGGATGACATCTTCCTCTTCCGGAAGTATTCTTAAAGTTTTACACGATAACTTCCCATTCCGGAAGATTTCTTCCTCTTCCGGAAGATGAGCCGCACTGCGTCATCGGAGTTTGCCGCGCCGCGTGACGGGTGACGTCAGCAGTCGCGTCACGCGCCCAACCGCCAACCCCTCGTGACCACCGCGGCGACGTCCCATTGGTTCCCTCGTTCCCCCTGGCCCCCACCCTCTCCCCTCCACCCACCCTTAAACTCCGCCCCCTCCCAAACCCCGCCCTCTTAAGCCCCAAACCCCGCCCCCTTTTTTCCACCGCCCGTCCATCCACAACGCTGAGGCAGTCAGCAGCAGGCAGGCGTCCATCCAGCCACTCGCCCAGTCAGTCACCCAGCCGGTCAGTCAGCCGGTCAGTCAGTCAGCCGGTCAGTCAGTCACCCAGCCAGGCAGTCAGCCGGTCAGTCACCCAACCGGTCAGTCAGCCAGTCAGCCAGCCAGCCAGTCAGTCACCCAGCCACACAGTCACCCAACCAGTCGGTCAGCCAGGCAGTCAGTCAGCCAGTCAGTCAGTCACACAGGCGATCAGTCACTCACCCAGCCAGCCAGTTAGTCACCCAGCCAGCCAGTCAGTCAGTCACCCAGCCAGTCAGCCAGTCAGTCAGTCAGCCAGCACAGGCGATCAGTCACTCACCCAGTCACCCACACAGTCAGTCACCCACACAGCCAGCCAGTCAGTCACCCACACAGCCAGTCAGTCAGTCACCCACACAGTCACCCACACAGTCAGTCAAGTCAGAGGCGAGCGGAGCTGATCATCATCATCAGCAGGAAGACGACGACGAAAATGGCGACCGTCATTGCAGGGAGGACTCAGAACCTCTCACACCACCAACAACAACAACAACGTCAACAACAACAACAACGTCAACAACAACAACAACAACGTAGTAGTGGTGGTGGTGGTGGTGGCGCTTCGGGCTCTCGGCAACACGCGGCTGCCGTGACGCGAAACTACATCTCACAACCTCGTCTGAGTGAGTACTACTTAGACAACTGTTACATAGACAACTCATACATAGACACTGTTACATAGACACTACATAGACACTGTTACATAGACACTACTACACACTACATCTCACAACCTCGTCTGAGTGAGTACTACTTAGACAACTGTTACATAGACACTACATAGACACTAATACATAGACACTACTACACACTACATCTCACAACCTCGTCTGAGTGAGTACTACTTAGACAACTGTTACATAGACAACTCATACATAGACACTACATAGACACTACTACATAGACACTACTACACACTACATCTCACAACCTCGTCTGAGTGAGTACTACTTAGACAACTGTTACATAGACACTCTTACATAGACACTACACACTACATCTCACAACCTCGTCTGAGTGAGTACTACTTAGACAACTGTTACATAGACACTCTTACATAGACACTACACACTACATCTCACAACCTCGTCTGAGTGAGTACTACTTAGACAACTGTTACATAGACAACTCATACATAGACACTACATAGACACTACTACATAGACACTACTACACACTACATCTCACAACCTCGTCTGAGTGAGTACTACTTAGACAACTCTTACATAGACACTGTTACATAGACACTACTACACACTACATCTCACAACCTCGTCTGAGTGAGTGTTACTTAGACAACTCATACATAGACAACTCATACATAGACACTACATAGACACTAATACATAGACACTACTACACTACATCTCACAACCTCGTCTGAGTGAGTACTACTTAGACAACTCTTACATAGACACTGTTACATAGACACTACTACACACTACATCTCACAACCTCGTCTGAGTGAGTACTACTTAGACAACTCTTACATAGACACTGTTACATAGACACTACTACACACTACATCTCACAACCTCGTCTGAGTGAGTGTTACTTAGACAACTCATACATAGACACTGTTACATAGACACTGTTACATAGACACTAATACATAGACACTACTACACACTACATCTCACAACCTCGTCTGAGTGAGTGTTACTTAGACAACTCATACATAGACACTGTTACATAGACACTGTTACATAGACACTAATACATAGACACTACTACACACTACATCTCACAACCTCGTCTGAGTGAGTACTACTTAGACAACTCATACATAGACACTACTACATAGACACTGTTACATAGACACTACTACACACTACATCTCACAACCTCGTCTGAGTGAGTACTACTTAGACAACTCATACATAGACACTACTACATAGACACTGTTACATAGACACTGTTACATAGACACTACTACACACTACATCTTACAACCTCGTCTGAGTGAGTACTACTTAGACAACTCATACATAGACACTGTTACATAGACACTACTACACACTACATCTCACAACCTCGTCTGAGTGAGTACTACTTAGACAACTCATACATAGACACTACTACATAGACACTGTTACACACTACATCTCACAACCTCGTCTGAGTGAGTACTACTTAGACAACTCTTACATAGACACTGTTACATAGACACTATTACATAGACACTGTTACATAGACACTGTTACATAGACACTACATAGATACTACTACATAGACACTACTACACACTACATCTCACAACCTCGTCTGAGTGAGTACTACTTAGACAACTCTTACATAGACACTGTTACATAGACACTATTACATAGACACTGTTACATAGACACTGTTACATAGACACTACATAGATACTACTACATAGACACTACTACACACTACATCTCACAACCTCGTCTGAGTGAGTACTACTTAGACAACTCTTACATAGACACTGTTACATAGACACTATTACATAGACACTACTACATAGACACTACTACACACTACATCTCGCAACCTCGTCTGAGTGAGTACTACTTAGACAACTCTTACATAGACACTGTTACATAGACACTATTACATAGACACTACTACATAGACACTACTACATAGACACTACTACACACTACATCTCACAACCTCGTCTGAGTGAGTGTTACTTAGACAAGTCATACATAGACACTACTACACACTACATCTCACAACCTCGTATGAGTGAGTACTACTTAGACAACTGTTACATAGACACTACTACACACTACATCTCACAACCTCGTCTGAGTGAGTACTACTTAGACAACTGTTACATAGACACTGTTACATAGACACTGTTACATAGACACTACTACACACTACATCTCACAACCTCGTCTGAGTGAGTACTACTTAGACAACTCATACATAGACACTGTTACATAGACACTGTTACATAGACACTACTACACACTACATCTCACAACCTCGTCTGAGTGAGTACTACTTAGACAACTCATACATAGACACTGTTACATAGACACTGTTACATAGACACTACTACACACTACATCTCACAACCTCGTCTGAGTGAGTACTACTTAGACAACTCTTACATAGACACTACTACATAGACACTAATACATAGACACTACAAACTACATCTCACAACCTCGTCTGAGTGAGTACTACTTAGACAACTCATACATAGACACTGTTACATAGACACTAATACATAGACACTACTACACACTACATCTCACAACCTCGTCTGAGTGAGTGTTACTTAGACAAGTCATACGTAGACACTGTTACATAGACACTGTTACATAGACACTACTACATAGACACTACTACACACTACATCTCACAACCTCGTCTGAGTGAGTACTACTTAGACAACTGTTACATAGACAACTCATACATAGACACTACATAGACACTAATACATAGACACTACTACACACTACATCTCACAACCTCGTCTGAGTGAGTGTTACTTAGACAAGTCATACATAGACACTACTACATAGACACTGTTACATAGACACTACATAGACACTAATACATAGACACTACTACACACTACATCTCACAACCTCGTCTGAGTGAGTACTACTTAGACAACTCATACATAGACACTGTTACATAGACACTGTTACATAGACACTACTATACACTACATCTCACAACCTCGTCTGAGTGAGTACTACTTAGACAACTCATACATAGACACTGTTACATAGACACTGTTACATAGACACTGTTACATAGACACTACATAGACACTACTACACACTACATCTCACAACCTCGTCTGAGTGAGTACTACTTAGACAACTCATACATAGACACTACTACATAGACACTGTTACATAGACACTGTTACATAGACACTACTACACACTACATCTCACAACCTCGTCTGAGTGAGTACTACTTAGACAAGTCATACATAGACACTACTACATAGACACTGTTACATAGACACTGTTACATAGACACTACATAGATACTACTACACACTACATCTCACAACCTCGTCTGAGTGAGTACTACTTAGACAACTCTTACATAGACACTACTACATACTTAGACAAGTCATACATAGACACTGTTACATAGACACTACACACTACATCTCACAACCTCGTCTGAGTGAGTGTTACTTAGACAACTGTTACATAGACACTGTTACATAGACACTGTTACATAGACACTACACACTACATCTCACAACCTCGTCTGAGTGAGTGTTACTTAGACAACTCATACATAGACACTGTTACATAGACACTGTTACATAGACACTACATAGACACTGTTACATAGACACTGTTACATAGACACTATACACTACATCTCACAACCTCGTCTGAGTGAGTGTTACTTAGACAACTCATACATAGACACTGTTACATAGACACTGTTTCATAGACACTACATAGACACTGTTACATAGACACTGTTACATAGACACTATACACTACATCTCACAACCTCGTCTGAGTGAGTGTTACTTAGACAACTCTTACATAGACACTGTTACATAGACACTACTACACACTACATCTCACAACCTCGTCTGAGTGAGTACTACTTAGACAACTCTTACATAGACACTCTTACATAGACACTATTACATAGACACTGTTACATAGACACTAATACATAGACACTACTACACACTACATCTCACAACCTCGTCTGAGTGAGTACTACTTAGACAACTCATACATAGACACTGTTACATAGACACTACATAGACACTACATCTCACAACCTCGTCTGAGTGAGTACTACTTAGACAACTCATACATAGACACTGTTACATAGACACTGTTACATAGACACTGTTACATAGACACTGTTACATAGACACTACATAGATACTACTACATAGACACTACTACACACTACATCTCACAACCTCGTCTGAGTGAGTACTACTTAGACAACTCATACATAGACACTGTTACATAGACACTGTTACATAGACACTACATAGACACTAATACATAGACACTACTACACACTACATCTCACAACCTCGTCTGAGTGAGTACTACTTAGACAACTCTTACATAGACACTGTTACATAGACACTGTTACATAGACACTACATAGATACTACTACATAGACACTACTACACACTACATCTCACAACCTCGTCTGAGTGAGTGTTACTTAGACAACTCTTACATAGACACTGTTACATAGACACTACATAGATACTACTACACACTACATCTCACAACCTCGTCTGAGTGAGTACTACTTAGACAACTGTTACATAGACACTACTACATACTTAGACAACTCATACATAGACACTACTACACACTACATCTCGCAACCTCTTCTGAGTGAGTACTACATAGACAACTCTTACATAGACACTGTTACATAGACACTGTTACATAGACACTGTTACATAGACACTACATAGACACTGTTACATAGACACTACTACACACTACATCTCACAACCTCGTCTGAGTGGGTACTACTTAGACAAGTCATACATAGACACTGTTACATAGACACTGTTACATAGACACTACATAGACACTAATACATAGACACTACTACACACTACATCTCGCAACCTCGTCTGAGTGAGTGTTACTTAGACAACTCTTACATAGACATTACTACATACTTAGACAACTCATACATAGACACTACTACATAGACACTACTACATAGACACTAATACATAGACACTACTACACACTACATCTCGCAACCTCGTCTGAGTGAGTACTACTTAGACAACTCATACATAGACACTGTTACATAGACACTGTTACATAGACACTACATAGACACTAATACATAGACATTACTACACACTACATCTCACAACCTCGTCTGAGTGAGTACTACTTAGACAACTCTTACATAGACACTGTTACATAGACACTGTTACATAGACACTACATAGATACTACTACATAGACACTACTACACACTACATCTCACAACCTCGTCTGAGTGAGTGTTACTTAGACAACTCTTACATAGACACTGTTACATAGACACTACAAACTACATAGATACTACTACATAGACACTACTACACACTACATCTCACAACCTCGTCTGAGTGAGTGTTACTTAGACAACTCATACATAGACACTGTTACATAGACACTGTTACATAGACACTACTACACACTACATCTCACAACCTCGTCTGAGTGAGTGTTACTTAGACAACTCTTACATAGACACTGTTACATAGACACTACACACTACATAGATACTACTACATAGACACTACTACACACTACATCTCGCAACCTCGTCTGAGTGAGTACTACTTAGACAACTCATACATAGACACTGTTACATAGACACTACACACTACATACATACTACTACATAGACACTACTACACACTACATCTCACAACCTCGTCTGAGTGAGTGTTACTTAGACAACTCTTACATAGACACTGTTACATAGACACTACAAACTACATAGATACTACTACATAGACACTACTACACACTACATCTCGCAACCTCGTCTGAGTGAGTACTACTTAGACAACTCTTACATAGACACTGTTACATAGACACTGTTACATAGACACTGTTACATAGACACTAATACATAGACACTACACACTACATCTCACAACCTCGTCTGAGTGAGTACTACTTAGACAAGTCATACATAGACACTGTTACATAGACACTACATAGATACTACTACATAGACACTACTACACACTACATCTCGCAACCTCGTCTGAGTGAGTACTACTTAGACAACTCATACATAGACACTGTTACATAGACACTGTTACATAGACACTACTACACACTACATCTCACAACCTCGTCTGAGTGAGTGTTACTTAGACAACTCTTACATAGACACTGTTACATAGACACTACAAACTACATAGATACTACTACATAGACACTACTACACACTACATCTCGCAACCTCGTCTGAGTGAGTACTACTTAGACAACTCTTACATAGACACTACTACATAGACACTACTACATAGACACTACTACACACTACATCTCGCAACCTCGTCTGAGTGAGTACTACTTAGACAACTCTTACATAGACACTACTACATAGACACTGTTACATAGACACTACTACATAGACACTAATACATAGACACTACACACTACATCTCGCAACCTCGTCTGAGTGAGTGTTACTTAGACAACTCATACATAGACACTACTACACACTACATCTCGCAACCTCGTCTGAGTGAGTGTTACTTAGACAACTCTTACATAGACACTGTTACATAGACACTACTACACACTACATCTCGCAACCTCGTCTGAGTGAGTGTTACTTAGACAACTCATGCATAGACACTGTTACATAGACACCACACACTACATCTCGCAACCTCGTCTGAGTGAGCGTTACTTAGACAACTCATACATAGACACTGTTACATAGACACTACACACTACATCTCGCAACCTCGTCTGAGTGAGTGTTACTTAGACAACTCATACATAGACACTGTTACATAGACACTGTTACATAGACACTACTACACACTACATCTCGCAAACCTCGTCTGAGTGAGTGTTACTTAGACAACTCATACATAGACACTGTTACATAGACACTGTTACATAGACACTACTACACACTACATCTCGCAATCTCGTCTGAGTGAGTGTTACTTAGACAACTCATACATAGACACTACACACTACATACTTAGACAACTCATACATAGACACTACTACATAGACACTAATACATAGACACTACACACTACATCTCGCAACCTCGTCTGAGTGAGTGTTACTTAGACAACTCATACATAGACACTGTTACATAGACACTGTTACATAGACACTACATAGACACTACTACATAGACACTACACACTACATAGACAACTACACACTACATCTCGCAACCTCGTCTGAGTGAGTGTTACTTAGACAACTCTTACATAGACACTGTTACATAGACAACTCATACATAGACACTACTACACACTACATCTCGCAACCTCGTCTGAGTGAGTGTTACTTAGACAACTCTTACATAGACACTACT
>NW_022639227.1:0-86476 GCF_010993605.1 Petromyzon marinus
GCTCACGCAGATGCAATGGCTGCTATTGGGTACACGGTCCAGACCTCCCCAGAGACCCTCGCTGGCTGAGAAAAAGCGACAGGCCCACTCTCATCGGCTACAGCATCCCACGTCAGAGAATGAGGAGGCTTACCGCAGCCTTCGCTCAGAAGTTAGGAGAGCCGTGAGGCGTTGCACGGATGGGTGGTGGTCGCGGGTTGCTGAGGAGATGGAATCTGCCTCAGTGGCCCACAATCAGAAATCGCTCTTTAATTCCATCAAAAAGTAACTTGCAGCGCCACACCTATTACCGTATTCAGATTTGCTGAGCATTTCTGTGAGATCGTGGGGGAGGGGAAATCCTTCAGCTTGGAAAACATCGTGAGACAAAGTGGGGATGACCCTGCTGAGGCTGCGGTACCTCAAATACTGGAAGAAGAAGTCACCCCCTGTGAGTGGCTGGCTGAGGTGCCATCTGTTGAGGAAGTACTGAAGGCGATCCAGAGTCTGGAACCAAGAAAGGCACCGGGCAAAGATGATCTCCCAAGCGAAATGCTGAGGGAGGGTGGAGTTTTTTGCACAGACTGCCCTACATGACATCATAACAACAGTCTGGACCACTGGATGGGTTCCGCAGGATTGGAAGGATGCCCTGGTGGTCGCCCTATTTAAGAACAGGGACCACACAGACTGTAACAACTACAGTGGATTCTCACTCCTCAGTGTGCCGGGAAAGGTCCTGGGCAGGATTATTAAACATTGCCTTGCCTCCGATGGCTGTACAGGAGGAATTTCTATCTGGTACAGATACAATGGGAGGCTGATCGATGCCCGGGTGCGGTCAAGGGATGGCTCCCTATTGCTCAACCATGTTATGTATGCCGATGTTCTGGTGATTGCTGCTCACTCAGAGGAGGATTTGGACGTGCTGCTGCTGAACCTGGAGCGTGCCACTATGAGGCGGGGCCTTACCATCGGCCTCACCAAAATGAATCACCTGCCTGGGTATTTTGTACCATCGGACACTCCACCCCCACAACTCCCAATTGGTGATGGGGCAGTTGTGGAGAGAGTGGAGAGTTTCCCATACCTGGGCAGTGTGCTTATGACCAGCTCCGATTTGACAGTAGAGGTCTCACTCCGAATCAGTCGATCAGCAATACCTTTTCATTGGTTGCGTAACGCTGTGTGGAAGCTACCTGGTCTGTCTCTCCACACGAAGCTTCAGGTCTTCTCGGCCACAGTCATTCCCTCCCTTCTCTACGCTTGCAAAACGTGGACCCCCCCTAATGGAACATCTTTGCCAGTTAGAAACATTTAGGCTGGCCTGCCTACAATCCATCCTGGGTTTAACCAGACTGGATTGTGTGAGGAGCTCACAAATCCTTGAAAGATCTGGGCAAGGTCCCATCGGTGAGCTCCTCCGGCAGGCAAGGCTGCGATGGCTGGGTCATGTAGCCCGCATGCCCAGCCACCGCATGCCCAGCCACCGCATGCCAAAACAGCTTTTGTTCGGCCGGATCGAGGGGGCTAAACTGGCGCGGCACGGGCTAGAGAAGAGATGGAGTGATGTGATACAGGAGGACGTGGAGCTGAGTGGACTTGCCGATGACCGGTACCAGCGGTGTCAAGATCGGCCTCTGTGGAGGAGGCTTGTGAAGGACGCCGCTACTGGACAGTTGGAGGCAGTCGCCCTCCAACAACAACAGTGGACGGAGGAGCGACGCTCACAACAACGAGCGGAGCGCCGGGCGGCTAAAGCACAGCAAGTTGGCACAGTAGGGGGCACAGGTGGTGCATCAGCCAGTCATCTCAGTCAGTCGACCCGTGGCACCTGGGTCTGCCCCGTGACCTCCTGCCGGCGGGCGTTCGACACTTCACGTGGCCTCACGGTGCACATGGCCTGGCACAAGCGTCGTGGTGACGTCACCGCCACTTAGTGGCGAATGGCGGTTGTTGTTGTTGTTGATCGTGGCAGTTTTGAAGATGATGGTGGCCACGATCGCGATGGCGATGTTCTCGATGGTCGAGATGACGACGGTAGTTGTGACGGTCACGCTGAAGACGGCGATGACGACGATGGCAGTGGTGACGGAGCGTGGTCACGGTCACGGTGACGATGGCGAAGCTGTATCCTACAGGAGGCGTCGAGAGTTCCAGTCCCAGCGGCTGGAGTCTCTGCTGAGCGAGGCTGGCGTGGAGGCGACGACGCCGCTGCTGCCCGTGGCACCCCGGGCGGTCTACAGAGCCGTGAGGGGGGCTGGGAGCCGCGGATACCCCCCATTCCTGCCTCTAGAGGTGACTGGGAGACACACAGAGACACACAGAGACAGAGAGAGACACAGAGAGAGACACACACAGACACACACAGACACACACAGACAGAGAGAGACACACACAGACACACACAGACACACACACAGACACAGACAGGGAGCCGCGGATACCCCCCATTCCTGCCTCTAGAGGTGACTGGGAGACACACAGAGACACACAGACACAGAGAGACACACAGAGAGAGACACACACAGACACACAGACACACACAGACAGAGAGAGACACACACAGACACACACAGACACACACACAGACACAGACAGGGAGCCGCGGATACCCCCCATTCCTGCCTCTAGAGGTGACTGGGAGACACACAGAGACACACAGAGACAGAGAGAGACACAGAGAGAGACACACACAGACACACACAGACACACACAGACAGAGAGAGACACACACAGACACACACAGACACACACACAGACACAGACAGGGAGCCGTGGATACCCCCCATTCCTGCCTCTAGAGGTGACTGGGAGACACACAGAGACACACAGAGACAGAGAGAGACACAGAGAGAGACACACACAGACACACACAGACACACACAGACAGAGAGAGACACACACAGACACACACAGACACACACACAGACACGGACAGGGAGCCGCGGATACCCCCCATTCCTGCCTCTAGAGGTGACTGGGAGACACACAGAGACACACAGACACAGAGAGACACACAGAGAGAGACACACACAGACACACACAGACACACACAGACAGAGAGAGACACACACAGACACACACAGACACACACACAGACACAGACAGGGAGCCGCGGATACCCCCCATTCCTGCCTCTAGAGGTGACTGGGAGACACACAGAGACACACAGAGACAGAGAGAGACACAGAGAGAGACACACACAGACACACACAGACACACACAGACAGAGAGAGACACACACAGACACACACAGACACACACACAGACACAGACAGGGAGCCGCGGATACCCCCCATTCCTGCCTCTAGAGGTGACTGGGAGACACACAGAGACACACAGACACAGAGAGACACACAGAGAGAGACACACACAGACACACACAGACACACACAGACAGAGAGAGACACACACAGACACACACAGACACACACACAGACACAGACAGGGAGCCGCGGATACCCCCCATTCCTGACTCTAGAGGTGACTGTGAGACACACAGAGACACACAGAGACAGAGAGAGACACAGAGAGAGACACACACAGACACACACAGACAGAGAGAGACACACACAGACACACACAGACACACACACAGACACAGACAGGGAGCCGCGGATACCCCCCATTCCTGCCTCTAGAGGTGACTGGGAGACACACAGAGACACACAGACACAGAGACACAGAGACACAGAGACACAGAGACACACACAGACACACACACAGACACAGACAGGGAGCCACGGATACCCCCCATCCCTGCCTCTAGAGGTGACTGGGAGATACACAGAGACACAGAGACACACACAGACACACACAGACACACACACAGACACAGACAGGGAGCCACGGATACCCCCCATTCCTGCCTCTAGAGGTGACTGGGAGACACACAGAGACACACACACAGAGACAGACATAGGCACAGACAGAGACACACACACACGCAGAGACACAGAGAGACACAGACAGAGACACACACAGAGACACAGAGACACAGGGAGAGACACACACAGACACACACAGACAGAGAGAGACACACACAGAGACACACAGAGACACACACACAGAGACAGAGAGACACACACAGACACACACAGACACACACACAGACACAGACAGGGAGCCGCGGATACCCCCCATTCCTGCCTCTAGAGGTGACTGGGAGACACACAGAGACACACACACAGAGACAGACATAGGCACAGACAGAGACACACACACACGCAGAGACACAGAGAGACACAGACAGAGACACACACAGAGACACAGAGACACAGGGAGAGACACACACAGACACACACAGACAGAGAGAGACACACACAGAGACACACAGAGACACACACACAGAGACAGAGAGACACACACAGACACACACAGACACACACACAGACACAGACAGGGAGCCGTGGATACCCCCCATTCCTGCCTCTAGAGGTGACTGGGAGACACACAGAGACACACAGACAGAGACAGAGAGACACACACACAGACAGAGAGAGACACACACAGACACACACAGACACACACACAGACACAGACAGGGAGCCACGGATACCCCCCATTCCTGCCTCTAGAGGTGACTGGGAGACACACAGAGACACACACACAGAGACAGACATAGGCACAGACAGAGACACACACACACGCAGAGACACAGAGAGACACAGACAGAGACACACACAGAGACACAGAGACACAGGGAGAGACACACACAGACACACACAGACAGAGAGAGACACACACAGAGACACACAGAGACACACACACAGAGACAGAGAGACACACACAGACACACACACAGACACACACACAGACACAGACAGGGAGCCGCGGATACCCCCCATTCCTGCCTCTAGAGGTGACTGGGAGACACACAGAGACACACAGAGACACACAGAGACACACACAGACACACACAGACACACACACAGACACAGACAGGGAGCCACGGATACCCCCCATTCCTGCCTCTAGAGGTGACTGGGAGACACACAGAGACACACAGAGACACAGGGACACACAGAGACACAGAGACACACAGAGACACACAGAGACACACAGAGACACAGAGACACACACAGAGACAGAGAGACACACACAGACACACACAGACACACACACAGACACAGACAGGGAGCCACGGATATCCCCCATTCCTGCCTCTAGAGGTGACTGGGAGACACACAGAGACACAGAGACACACACACAGAGACAGAGAGAGACACAGAGAGACACACACACAGACACAGACAGGGAGCCACGGATACCCCCCATTCCTGCCTCTAGAGGTGACTGGGAGACACACAGAGACACACAGAGACACACACAGAGACAGAGAGACACACACAGACACACACACAGACACAGACAGGGAGCCACGGATACCCCCCATTCCTGCCTCTAGAGGCGACTGGGAGACACACAGAGACACACAGAGACACAGAGACACACACACAGAGACAGAGAGACACAGAGACACACACAGAGAGAGACACACAGAGAGAGACACACAGAGAGAGACACACAGAGACACACAGAGACACACACAGAGACACACAGAGACACACACAGAGACACACAGAGACACACACAGAGACAGAGAGACACAGAGACACAGAGAGAGACACACACAGACACACGGAGACACAGAGAGACACAGATACACACACACAGAGACAGAGAGAGACACAGAGAGAGACACACACAGACACACACAGACACACACAGACTCACACAGAGACCCATAGAATCACACACAGACACATAGACTCACACAGACACCCATAGACAGGGAGCCGCGGATACCCCCATTCCTGCCTCTAGAGGTGACTGGGAGACACACAGAGAGACACAGCGAGAGACACAGAGAGACACAGAGACACACACACAGACAGAGAGACACAGAGACACACACAGAGAGAGACACACAGAGAGAGACACACAGAGACACACAGAGACACACACAGAGACACACAGAGACACACACAGAGACACAGAGACACAGAGACACACACACACAGAGACAGAGAGAGACACAGAGAGAGACACACACAGACACACAGAGACACAGAGACGCAGAGACACACACACAGAGACAGAGAGAGACACAGAGAGAGACACAGAGAGAGACACACACAGACACACAGAGACTCACACAGAGACCCATAGAATCACACAGAGACACATAGACTCACACAGACACCCATAGACAGGGAGCCGCGGATACCCCCATTCCTGCCTCTAGAGGTGACTGGGAGACACACAGAGAGACACAGCGAGAGACACAGAGAGACAGAGAGAGACACACACAGACACACACAGACACAGGCAGAGACACAGAGAGACACACACAGACACACACACAGACAGGGAGAGACAGAGAGAGACACACAAAGACACACACAGACACACACAAACACACACAGACAGAGAGAGACACACACAGACAAACACAGACACAGGCAGAGACACAGAGAGACACACACAGACACACACAGACAGAGAGAGACACACACAGACACACACACACGCAGAGACACACAGACAGACACACACATACGCAGAGACACAGAGAGACACAGACAGAGACACAGAGACACAGACAGAGAGGCACACACAGAGACAGAGAGACACACAGACACACACAGACACACACAGACACAGACAGACACAGAGAGAGACACGCACAGACACACACAGACATACACAGACACACACAGACACAGGCAGGGAGCCACGGATACCCCCATTCCTGCCTCTAGAGGTGACTGGGAGACACACAGAGACACAGAGACACACACACAGAGACACAGAGACACAGGGAGAGACACACACAGAGACAGAGAGAGACAGAGAGAGACACACAGAGACAGAGAGAGACAGATAGAGACAGAGAGAGACACACACAGAGACAGAGAGACACACACACACACACGCAGAGACACAGAGACACAGCGAAAGACACACACAGAGACAGAGACACACACACACAGAGACAGAGACACACTCAGAGACAGAGAGAGACAGAGAGACACACACAGAGACAGAGAGAGACACAGAGAGACACAGAGAGAGACACACACACAGACAGAGACACACACACACACGCAGAGACACAGAGACACAGCGAGAGACACACACAGAGACAGAGACACACACACACGCAGAGACACGGAGAGAAACAGAGAGACACACACAGAGACAGAGACACAAACACACACACACGCAGAGACACGGAGAGAAACAGAGAGACACACAGAGACAGAGAGAGACAGAGAGAGACACACACAGACAGAGAGAGACACAGAGAGACACACACAGAGACAGAGAGAGACAGAGAGAGACACAAACAGAGACAGAGAGAGACACAGAGAGACACAGACAGAGACAGAGAGAGACACACACAGAGACAGAGAGAGACAGAGACAGACACAGACAGAGAGACACACACACAGACAGAGACACACACACGCAGAGACACAGAGAGACACAGAAAGACACAGCGAGAGACACAGACAGAGAGACACACACACGCAGACACAGAGAGACACAGCGAGAGACAGAGAGAGACACACACACAGACAGAGAGACACACACACGCAGAGACGCAGAGAGACACAGCGAGAGACAGAGACAGACACACAGGCAGGGAGCCACGGATAGTCCCCATTCCTGCCTCTAGAGGTGACTGGGAGACACACAGAGACACAGAGACACAGAGACACAGACAGAGAGAGACAGAGAAAGACAGAGAGAGACACACACAGAGACTGAGAGACACACACATGCAGAGACACAGAGACTCAGCGAGAGACACACACAGAGACAGAGACACACACACACACGCAGAGACACAGAGAGACACAGAGAGACACACACAGAGACAGAGAGAGACAGAGAGAGACACACACACAGAAAGAGAGAGACAGAGAGAGACAGAGAGAGACACACACAGAGACAGAGAGACACACACACACAGAGACACAGCGAGAGACACACACAGAGACAGAGACAGAGACACACACACAGAGACACAGAGAGACACAGAGAGACACACACAGACAGAGAGACACACACACGCAGAGACACAGAGAGACACAGAGAGAGACACACACAGACAGAGACACACACACACGCAGAGACACAGAGAGACACAGAGAGAGACACACACAGAGACACGGACACACAGACACACAGAGACATAGAAAGACACAGAGAGAGAGACACACACGCAGATACAGAGATAGAAAGAGAAACACACACACAGAGACACAGACACACACACACAGAAACACACAGAGACACAGAGAGAGACACACACAGACACAGATATACATAGACACACACACAGAGACACAGAGGGAAAACACACACACAGAGACACAGACACACACACACATAGAGACACACACAGAGACACGCAGATAAACAGAAAGACACAGAGAGAGAGACACACACACAGAGACTGAGAGAGACACACACAGAGACACACACAGAGACACAGACACACACACACAGAGACACAGAGGGAGAGACACACACAGAGACACAGACACACACAGAAACACACACACAGACACAGAGGGAGAAACACACACAGAGACACAGACACACACAGAAACACACACCCAGAGACACAGAGATAGAGACACACAGAGACACACACAGATATTCTGGTGAGGCGACATGGGGGATCTTTGTCTTTGTCTCTCTGTGTGTGTCTGTGTGGAGATGTTTGACGATAAGAAGAGTGAGTTAGTGGGTGAGTGGGTGGGTGAGTGAGTGGGTGGGTGGGTGAGTGGGTGAGTAGGTGAATGAATGGGTGACTGAGTGGGTGAGCGAGTGGGTGAGTGAGTGGGTGAGCGAGTGGGTGAGTGAGTGGGTGAGTGAGCGAGTGGGATAGTGAGTGTGCGAGTGAATGAGCGAGTGGGTGGGTGAATGGTTGCGTGCGTGAATGAGTGAGTGGGTGGTTGAGCGAATGGGTGAGTGAGTGCGTGAGTGAGTGAATAAGTGAGTGAATGGGTGAGTGGGTGAGTGAGTGGGTGAGTGAGTGAGTGGGTGAGTGAGTGGGTGAGTGAGTGAGTGAGTGGGTGAGTGAGTGGGTGAGTGAGTGAATGAGTGGGTGAATGATTGCGTGAGTGAATGAGCGAGTGGGTGGCTGAATGAGTGTATGAGTGAGTGAGTGAACGAGTGGGTGGATGAGTGAGTGTGTGGGTGAGTGAGTGGGTGAGTAAGTGGGCGAGTGAGCGCGTGAGTGAATGAGTGAGTGAGTGGGTGAGTGAGTGGGTGAGGGATTGCGTGTGTGAACGAGTGGTTGGGTGAGTGAGTGAGTGTGTGAGTGCGTAAGTGCGTGAGCGACTGAGCGAGTGCGTGGGTGAGTTATTGCGTGAGTGGGTGAGTGAATGAGTGAGTGAATGGGTGAGTGAGTGGGTGAATGAATGAGTGGGTGAGTGAGTGGGTGAGTTGGTGAATGGATGGGTTAGTCAGTGAGTGAATGAGTGATTGCGTGAGTGAATGAGCGAGCGGGTGGGTGAGTGAGTGGGTGAGTGAGTGCGTGAGTGAATTAGTGGGAGAGTGAGTGAGTGGGTGGATGAGTGATTGCGTGATTGCGTGAGTGGGTGAGCGAGTAGGTGAGTGTTTGAGCGTAGCAGCACTTGCCCTGACAGTCTGTTGAGGCTACACTGGGGATCTTTGTGTATGCCTGTATGTCTCTGGAGGTGTTTGACGATGAGGAGTGTGAGTGGGTGGGTGAGTGATTGCGTGAGTGAGTGAGTGAGCGGGTGAGCGAGTGGGTGAGTGTGTGAGCGTAACAGCACTTGCCCTGACGGTCTGTTGAGGCTACACTGGGGATCTTTGTGTATGCCTGTATGTCTCTGGAGGTGTTTGACGATGAGGAGTGTGAGTGGGTGGGTGAGTGATTGCGTGAATGAGTGAGCGGGTGAGCGAGTGGGTGAGTGTGTGAGCGTAACAGCACTTGCCCTGACGGTCTGTTGAGGCTACACTTGGGATCTTTGTGTATGCCTGTATGTCTCTGGAGGTGTTTGACGATGAGGAGAGTGAGTGCCGAACTCCTGAGGAGTGGCTGTCTCTGGGTCTCGATTCGGAATCTGGAATCCGCAAGCCCGTTCCGGCCCGGGCTTTCCTCCCATTGGACGAGAAGAGCAAATCTGGTGAGGATGGACACACACACAGACAGAAAGATACAACAACAACCACCGCCATTCGCTGATAAGTAGCGATGACGTCACCACGACGCTTGTGCCAGGCCATGTGCACCTTTGAGGCCACGTGAAGTGTCGAACGCCCGCTGGCAGGAGGTCACGGGGCAGACCCAGGTGCCACGGGTCGACTGACTGAGATGACTGGCTGATACACCACCTGTGCCCCCTACTGTGCCAACCTGCTGTGCTTTAGCCACCCGGCGCTCCGCTCGTTGTTCTGAGCGTCGCTCCTCTGCCGGAGGGCGACTGCTTCCAACTGCCCAGTAGCGTCCTTCACGAGCCTCCTCCACAGAGGCCGATCTTGACACCGCTGGTACCAGTCATCGGCAAGTCCGCTCAGCTCCACGTCCTCCTGTACCACATCACTCCATCTCTTCTCTAGCCCGTGCCACGCCCGTTTTGCCCCCTAGATCTGGTCGAACAAAAGCTGTTTGGGCATGCGGTGGCTGGGCATGCGGGCTACATGACCCAGCCAACGCAGCCTTGCCTGCCGGAGGAGCTCACCGATGGGACTTTGTCCAGATCTTTCGAGGCTTTGTGAGCTCCTCACAAAATCCAGCCTGGTTAAACCCAGGATGGATCGTAGGCAGGCCAGCCTAAATGCTTCTAACCGGCGAAGATGTTCCATTAAGGGGGTCCACGTTTCGCAAGCGTAGAGAAGGGAGGGAATGACCGTGGCCGAGAAGACCCGAAGCTTCGTGCGGAGCGACAGTCCAGGTAGCTTCCGCACAGCGTTACGCAACCGATGAAAAGATATTGCCGCTCGACTGATTCGGAGTGAGACCTCTGCTGTTAAACTGGAGCCGGTCATAAGCACACTGCCCAGGTATGGGAAACTCTCCACTCTCTCCACAACTGCCCCATCACCAATTGGGAGTTGTGGGGGTGGAGTGTCCGATGGTACAAAATACCCAGGCAGGTGCTTAGTTTTGGTGGGGCTGATGGTAAGGCCCCACCTCTTAGTGGCACGCTCCAGTCTCAGCAGTAGCGCCTCCAACTCCTCCTCTGAATGAGCAGCTATTACCAGATCATCGGCATACATACTCGCTTGGGAGTTCATCTCTGCCCGATGCAGACACACACACATACACACACACAGACAGGCACACAGACACACAAATACATAGACAGACACAGACAAACAGACACACATACACACACAGACAGATAGACATTCACAGACACAGACAGATAGACACAGAACAGTCATACAGAGATAGACTGCCTGTGACTATTGCCTGTATCTCTGGCTGTGTAGCGATGTCCTGACTGTGGGCGTGCTGGACTAAGATGTATATCTCTCTCTCACCGTGTCCCTCTCTCCATGTCTCTCTCTCACTGTCTCTCTGTCTGTCAGTCTCTCTGTCCGCGTCTCTGTGTCTATGTAGCGATGTCCTGGGTGTCTGTGGGCGTGCTGGACTACGAACACTCCTAGCGGCTCTACCTGGTGTCTCTCTCTCTCCGTGTTCCTCACCCATTGTCACCGTGTCTCTCTCTCTCCATGTCTCTCTCTCACTGTCTCTCTGTCTGTCAGTCTCTCTGTCCGCGTCTCTGTGTCTGTGTAGCGATATCCTGGCTGTCCGTGGGCGTGCTGGACTAAGATGTATATCTCTCTCACCGTGTCCCTCTCTCCATGTCTCTCTCACTGTCTCTCTGTCTGTCTCTGTCTGTCTCTCTGTCTGTCTCTCTGTCTGTGTCTGTGTAGCGATGTCCTGGGTGTCCGTGGGCGTGCTGGACTACGAACACTCCACGCGGCTCTACCTGGTGTCTCTCTCTCTCCGTGTTCCTCACCCATTGTCACCGTGTCTCTCTCTCCATGTCTCTCTCTCACTGTCTCTCTTTCTGTCTCTGTCTGTCTCTCTGTCTGTGTAGCGATGTCCTGGGTGTCCGTGGGGGTGCTGGACTACGAACACTCCACGCGGCTGTACCTGGTGTCTCTCTCTCCGTGTTCCTCCCCCATTGTCACCGTGTCTCTCTCTCTCTCTCTGTCTCTCTCTCTCTGTCTGTCTGTCTCTCTGTCTGTGTAGCGATGTCCTGGGTGTCCGTGGGGGTGCTGGACTAAGATGTATATCTCTCTCTCACCGTGTCCCTCTCTCTCCATGTCTCTCTCTCACTGTCTCTCTGTCTGTCTCTCTGTCTGTGTCTGTGTAGCGATGTCCTGGGTGTCCGTGGGCGTGCTGGACTACGACCACTCCACGCGGCTGTACCTGGTGTCTCTGTCTCTGTCTGTCTCTCTGTCTGTCTCTCTGTCTGTGTAGCGATGTCCTGGGTGTCCGTGGGCGTGCTGGACTATGACCACTCCACGCGGCTGTACCTGGTGCAGCGCGCCGATGCCAACGGCCGTGTCCGTTTGGCCCCCAAGGGTGAGCTAATCAAGCGGCCCTCGATCCATCACTTTTGATAATATAATGAAGGAATCGCTGTTTCATATCACAGCACCCTTCACTCGCTCACCCACCCGCTCACCCACTCACTCACCCACTCACCCACTCACCCACTCACCCACTCACTCACTCACCCACACACTTACCCACTCACTCACCCACCGACTCACCCACTCACCCACTCACTCACCCACCCACTCACTCACCCACCCACCCACTCACTCACTCACCCCACCCACTCACACACTCACCACTCACTCACTCACCCACTCACCCACTCACTCACTCACTCACCCACACACTTACCCACTCACTCACCCACCCACTTACCCACTCACTCACCCACCCACTCACCCACCCACTCACCCACTCACCCACTCACTCACTCACCACACCCACTCACACACTCACCACTCGCTCACTCAGCCACTCACCCACCCACTCACCCACTTACCCACTCACTCACTCATCAACCCACTTCCACCCACTCACCCACTCACTCATCCATTCACCCACTAACCCATCCACACACTCACCCACTCACTCACCAACCCACTTCCACTCACTCACTCACCACTCACTCTACCACACACTTACCCACTCACTCACACACTCACTCACTCAACTCACTCACCCACACACCCACTCACTCATTCACCCACTCTCTCACTCAACTCACTCACCCACCCACTCACTCCCCCACCTACTCTCCCACCCACTCACACACTCACCCACTCACTCACTCACTCACCCACCCACTCACCCACTCACTCACTCACCCACTCACACACTCACCCACTCACCCACTCACTCACCCACTCACGCACTCACTCACCCACTCACTCACTCACCCACTCACCCACTCACTCACTCACTCACCCACTCACTCACCCACCCACTCACTCACTCACTCACCCACCCACTCACCCACTCACTCACCCACACACTCACCCACACAATCACCCACTCCATCACTCAACCACCCACTCACTCACCCACTCACTCACTCACCCACTCACTCACTCACCCACACACTCACTCCCCCACCTACTCTCCCACCCACTCACCCACTCACCCACCCACTCACTCACCCACCCACTCACCCACTCACCCACCCACCCACTCACCCACTCACTCACTCACTCACCCACTCACTCACCCACTCACTCACCCACCCACTCACCCACTCACTTACCCACTCACTCACCCACCCACTCACCCACCCACTCACCCACTCACTCACTCACCCCACCCACTCACACACCCACTCACCCACTCACTCACCCACCCACCCACTCACTTACCCACCCACTCACCCACCCACTCACCCACCCACTCACCCACTCACTCACTCACCCCACCCACTCACACACCCACTCACCCACTCACTCACTCACCCACCCACTCACCCACCCACTCACCCACTCACTCACTCACCCACCCCCCCACCCACCCACCCCACCCCACCACCCCCACCCCCACCCCCCCCCCACCCCCCCCACCCCCCCACCCCCCCCCCACCCCCCCCCACCCCCCCCACCCCCCCCCACCCCCCCACCCCCCCCCCCCCCAGGTGACCCCCCCCACCCCCCCCACCCCCCCCCCCAGGTGACCCCCCCCACCGAGCGTGGTTGCCCCGCGTGTTGGTGGCGTTCCACGCGGAGGATCCTCGCCGCTTTGCCGCCCGCGTCGCCCGTGCCGTGGCGTGTCGCCGCGACGCCCAGGTGGCGCTGCTACACTGCCTGGCCCTTGACTGCGTGCCGCAGCCACGCCCCTCGTCACCGCGGCCACCCACGGCAGCCGGGATGGGGGTCGCGGCGGAGGGCGGTGGCTTGGACGGGGAGATGCGGGCACGCGTGACGTCACGCGTGGGGGCACTCGTGGGCAGAGCCGGGTGAGGCGGAGAGAGAGACACGGGGAGATGGAGAGAGACACGGGGAGAGAGACACGGGGAGAGAGACACGGGGAGAGAGACACGGGGAGAGAGAGACGGAGAGAGACACAGAGAGAGATGGAGAGAGACACGGAGAGAGAGACACGGGGAGAGAGACACGGGGAGAGAGACACGGGGAGATGGAGAGAGACACGGGGAGAGACACGGAGAGAGACGGGGAGAGAGACACGGAGAGAGAGACACGGAGAGAGAGACACGGAGAGACACGGAGAGAGAGACACGGGGAGAGAGACACGGGGAGATGGAGAGAGACACAGAGAGAGACACAGAGAGAGAGACACAGAGAGAGAGACACGGGGAGAGAGACACGGGGAGATGCGGGCACGCGTGACGTCACGCGTCGGGGCACTCGTGGGCAGAGCCGGGTGAGGCGGAGAGAGAGACACGGGGAGATGGAGAGAGACACGGGGAGAGACACGGAGAGAGAGACACGGGGAGATGGGGAGAGACACGGGGAGAGAGACACGGGGAGATGGAGAGAGACACGGGGAGAGATGGAGAGAGAGAGACACGGAGAGAGAGACACGGGGAGAGAGACACGGGGAGAGACACGGGGAGAGAGACACGGAGAGAGACGGGGAGAGAGACACGGGGAGAGACACGGGGAGAGAGACACGGGGAGAGACACGGGGAGAGAGACACGGGGAGAGACACAGAGAGAGATGGAGAGAGACACGGAGAGAGAGACACGGAGAGAGAGACACGGGGGGAGAGACACGGGGGGAGAGACACGGGGAGAGAGAGACGGAGAGAGAGACACAGAGAGAGAGAGACACGGGGAGATGGAGAGAGACACGGAGAGAGAGACACGGAGAGACACGGAGAGAGAGACACGGAGAGACACAGAGAGAGACACGGAGAGAGAGACACGGAGAGAGAGACACGGGGAGAGAGAGACGGAGAGAGAGACACGGAGAGAGAGACACGGAGAGAGACACGGGGAGAGACACGGAGAGATGGAGAGAGACACGGAGAGAGAGACACGGAGAGAGAGACACGGTGAGAGAGACACGGAGAGAGACACGGAGAGAGAGACACGGGGAGAGAGACACGTAGAGAGACACGGAGAGAGAGACACACGGAGAGAGACACAGAGAGAGACACGGAGAGAGAGACACGGGGAGATGGAGAGAGACACGGAGAGAGAGACACGGGGAGAGACACAGAGAGAGAGAGACACAGAGAGAGACACGGAGAGAGACACGGAGAGAGAGAGACACGGGGAGAGAGACACGGAGAGAGACACGGAGAGAGAGACACGGAGAGAGAGACACAGAGAGAGACACGGAGAGAGAGACACGGGGAGAGAGACATGGGGAGAGAGACACGGAGAGAGACACGGAGAGAGAGACACAGGGAGAGAGAGACGGGGAGAGAGACACGTAGAGAGACACGGAGAGAGAGACACGGGGAGAGAGAGACGGAGAGAGAGACACAGAGAGAGACACGGGGAGAGAGACACGGGGAGAGACACGGGGAGAGAGACACGGGGAGAGACACGGAGAGAGACACGGGGAGAGAGACACGGGGAGATGGAGAGAGACACGGAGAGAGACACGGGGAGAGACACAGAGAGAGACACGGGGAGAGAGACACGGAGAGAGATACGGGGAGAGAGACACCGGGAGAGACACGGACAGAGACACGGGGAGAGAGACACGGAGAGAGAGACACGGAGAGAGACACGGGGAGAGAGACACGGGGAGAGACACCCACGCGGAGAGAGACACGGAGAGAGACACGGGGAGAGAGACACTGGGAGAGAGACACGGGGAGAGAGACACAGAGAGAGAGACACGGAGAGAGACACGGGGAGATGGAGAGAGACACGGAGAGAGAGACACAGAGAGAGAGACAACGGGAGAGAGACACGGAGAGAGACACGGAGAGAGACACGGAGAGAGAGACACGGAGAGATACGGAGAGAGAGACACGCGGAGAGACACGGGGAGAGAGACATGGAGAGAGAGACACGGAGAGAGACACGGGGAGAGACACGGAGAGAGAGACACGGGGAGAGAGACACGGGGAGATGGAGAGAGACACGGGGAGAGAGACACGGAGAGAGACACAGAGAGAGACACGGAGAGAGAGACACGGAGAGAGAGACACGGAGAGAGACACGGGGAGATACACGGGGAGAGAGACACGGCGAGAGAGACATGGGGAGAGAGACATGGAAAGAGAGACACGTAGAGAGACACTGGGAGAGAGACACAGGGAGAGAGAGACGGGGAGAGAGACACGTAGAGAGACACGGAGAGAGAGACACAGAGAGATGGAGAGAGACACGGAGAGAGAGACACGGAGAGAGACACGGGAAGAGAGACACAGGGAGAGAGAGACGGGGAGAGAGACACGTAGAGAGACACGGAGAGAGAGACACAGGGAGAGAGAGACGGAGAGAGAGACACGTAGAGAGACACGGAGAGAGAGACACGGGGAGAGAGAGACGGAGAGAGAGACACACACAGAGAGAGATACGGGGAGATAGACACGGGGAGAGAGACACAGAGAGATATGGAGAGAGAGACACAGAGAGAGACACAGAGAGAGAGACACAGAGAGAGAGACACGGGGAGAGAGACACGGGGAGATGCGGGCACGCGTGACGTCACGCGTCGGGGCACTCGTGGGCAGAGCCGGGTGAGGCGGAGAGAGAGACACGGGGAGATGGAGAGAGACACGGGGAGATGGAGAGAGACACGGGGAGAGACACGGAGAGAGAGACACGGGGAGATGGGGAGAGACACGGGGAGAGAGACACGGGGAGATGGAGAGAGACACGGGGAGAGATGGAGAGAGAGAGACACGGAGAGAGAGACACGGGGAGAGAGACACGGGGAGAGATACAGGGAGAGAGACACGGAGAGAGACGGGGAGAGAGACCCGGGGAGAGACACGGGGAGAGAGACACGGGGAGAGACACGGGGAGAGAGACACGGGGAGAGACACAGAGAGAGAGGGAGAGAGACACGGAGAGAGAGACACGGAGAGAGAGACACGGGGAGAGAGACACGGGGGGAGAGACACGGGGAGAGAGAGACGGAGAGAGAGACACAGAGAGAGAGAGACACGGGGAGATGGAGAGAGACACGGAGAGAGAGACACGGAGAGACACGGAGAGAGAGACACGGAGAGACACAGAGAGAGACACGGAGAGAGAGACACGGAGAGAGAGACACGGAGAGAGAGAGACGGAGAGAGAGACACGGAGAGAGAGACACGGAGAGAGACACGGGGAGAGACACGGAGAGATGGAGAGAGACACGGAGAGAGAGACACGGAGAGAGAGACACGGTGAGAGAGACACGGAGAGAGACACGGAGAGAGAGACACGGGGAGAGAGACACGGAGAGAGACACGGAGAGAGAGACACACGGAGAGAGACACAGAGAGAGACACGGAGAGAGAGACACGGGGAGATGGAGAGAGACACGGAGAGAGAGACACGGGGAGAGACACAGAGAGAGAGAGACACAGAGAGAGACACGGAGAGAGACACGGAGAGAGAGAGACACGGGGAGAGAGACACGGAGAGAGACACGGAGAGAGAGACACGGAGAGAGAGACACAGAGAGAGACACGGAGAGAGAGACACGGGGAGAGAGACATGGGGAGAGAGACACGGAGAGAGACACGGGGAGAGAGACACAGGGAGAGAGAGACGGGGAGAGAGACACGTAGAGAGACACGGAGAGAGAGACACGGGGAGAGAGAGACGGAGAGAGAGACACAGAGAGAGACACGGGGAGATAGACACGGGGAGAGACACGGGGAGAGAGACACGGGGAGAGACACGGAGAGAGACACGGGGAGAGAGACACGGGGAGATGGAGAGAGACACGGAGAGAGACACGGGGAGAGACACAGAGAGAGACACGGGGAGAGAGACACGGAGAGAGATACGGGGAGAGAGACACCGGGAGAGACACGGACAGAGACACGGGGAGAGAGACACGGAGAGAGAGACACGGAGAGAGACACGGGGAGAGAGACACGGGGAGAGACACCCACGCGGAGAGAGACACGGAGAGAGACACGGGGAGAGAGACACTGGGAGAGAGACACGGGGAGAGAGACACAGAGAGAGAGACACGGAGAGAGACACGGGGAGATGGAGAGAGACACGGAGAGAGAGACACAGAGAGAGAGACAACGGGAGATAGACACGGAGAGAGACACGGAGAGAGACACGGAGAGAGAGACACGGAGAGATACGGAGAGAGAGACACGCGGAGAGACACGGGGAGAGAGACATGGAGAGAGAGACACGTAGAGAGACACGGGGAGAGACACGGAGAGAGAGACACGGGGAGAGAGACACGGGGAGATGGAGAGAGACACGGGGAGAGAGACACGGAGAGAGACACAGAGAGAGACACGGAGAGAGAGACACGGAGAGAGAGACACGGAGAGAGACACGGGGAGATACACGGGGAGAGAGACACGGCGAGAGAGACATGGGGAGAGAGACATGGAAAGAGAGACACGTAGAGAGACACTGGGAGAGAGACACAGGGAGAGAGAGACGGGGAGAGAGACACGTAGAGAGACACGGAGAGAGAGACACAGAGAGATGGAGAGAGACACGGAGAGAGAGACACGGAGAGAGACACGGGAAGAGAGACACAGGGAGAGAGAGACGGGGAGAGAGACACGTAGAGAGACACGGAGAGAGAGACACAGGGAGAGAGAGACGGAGAGAGAGACACGTAGAGAGACACGGAGAGAGAGACACGGGGAGAGAGAGACGGAGAGAGAGACACACACAGAGAGAGATACGGGGAGATAGACACGGGGAGAGACACGGGGAGAGAGACACGGGGAGAGAGACACGGAGAGAGACACGGAGAGAGAGACACGGAGAGATACGGAGAGAGAGACACGGGGAGAGACACGGGGAGAGAGACATGGAGAGAGAGACACGTAGAGAGACACGGGGAGAGACACGGAGAGAGAGACACGGGGAGAGAGACACGGGGAGATGGAGAGAGACACGGGGAGAGAGACACGGGGAGAGAGACACAGAGATATGGAGAGAGACACAGAGAGAGACACGGGGAGAGAGACACGGAGAGAGACAAGGGGAGAGAGACACAGAGAGATACGGAGAGAGAGAGACACGGAGAGAGAGAGAGACACGGAGAGAGAGACACGGAGAGATGGAGAGAGACACGGAGAGAGAGACACGGAGAGACACAGGGAGAGAGACACGGGGAGATGGAGAGAGACACGGGGAGAGAGACACGGAGAGAGACACAGAGAGAGACACGGAGACAGAGACACGGAGAGAGACACGGGGAGATACACGGGGAGAGAGACACGGGGAGAGAGACATGGGGAGAGAGACATGGAGAGAGAGACACGGAGAGAGACATGGGGAGAGAGACACAGGGAGAGAGAGACGGGGAGAGAGACACGTAGAGAGACACGGAGAGAGAGACACGGAGAGATGGAGAGAGACACGGAGAGAGAGACACGGAGAGAGAGACACGGAGAGAGACACGGGAAGAGAGACACAGGGAGAGAGAGACGGGGAGAGAGACACGTAGAGAGACACGGAGAGAGAGACACGGGGAGAGAGAGACGGAGAGAGAGACACAGAGAGAGAGACACGGAGAGAGAGACACAGAGAGAGAGACACGGAGAGACACGGGGAGAGACACGGAGAGAGAGACACGGGGAGATGGAGAGAGACACGGAGAGAAACACGGAGAAAGAGACATGGGGAGAGAGACATGGGGAGAGAGACACGGGGAGAGAGATGGGGAGAGAGACACGGGGAGAGACACAGAGAGAGAGACACGGAGAGACACGGAGAGAGAGACACGGGGAGATGGAGAGAGACACGGGGAGAGAGACACGGGGAGAGAGACACGGAGAGAGACACGGAGAGAGACACGGAGAGAGAGACACTGGGAGAGACACGGGGAGAGAGACACGGGGAGACACGGGGAGAGAGACACGGAGAGAGACATGGAGAGAGAGACACGGGGAGAGACACGGGGAGAGAGAGACACGGAGAGAGACACTGAGAGAGAGACACGGAGAGAGACACGGGGAGAGACACGGAGAGAGAGACCCGGAGAGACACGGAGAGAGAGACACGGAGCGAGAGACACGGAGAGATGGAGAGAGACACGGAGAGAGACATGAGGAGATAGAGAGAGACACGGAGAGACTGTATGAGTGAGTGTCTGTATGAGTGAGTGTCTGTCTGAGTGAGTGTATGAGTGAGTGTCTGTGTGTGTGAGTGTATGAGTGAGTGTCTGTGTGAGTGAGTGTTTGAGTGAGTGTCTGTGTGTGTGAGTGTATGAGTGAGTGTATGAGTGAGTGTCTGTGTGAGTGTCTGTATGAGTGAGTGTATGTGTGAGTGTCTGTGTGTGTGAGTGTATGAGTGAGTGTATGAGTGTGTCTGTGTGAGTGAGTGTGTGAGTGAGTGTCTGTGTGAGTGTCTGTATGAGTGAGTGTATGAGTGAGTGTCTGTATGTATGTATGAGTGAGTGTCTGTCTGAGTGAGTGTATGAGTGAGTGTCTGTGTGTGTGAGTGTATGAGTGAGTGTCTGTGTGAGTGAGTGTTTGAGTGAGTGTCTGTGTGTGTGAGTGTATGAGTGAGTGTATGAGTGAGTGTCTGTGTGAGTGTCTGTATGAGTGAGTGTATGAGTGAGTGTCTGTGTGTGTGAGTGTATGAGTGAGTGTATGAGTGTGTCTGTGTGAGTGAGTGTGTGAGTGAGTGTCTGTGTGAGTGAGTGTATGAGTGAGTGTATGAGTGAGTGTCTGTGTGAGTGATTGTCTGTGTGAGTGTCTGTATGAGTGATCCTGTGAGTGTCTGTGTGAGTGACTGTATGAGTGATCCTGTGAGTGTATGAGTGAGTGTCTGTGTGAGTGAGTGAGTGTCTGTGTGAGTGTCTGTGTGAGTGTCTGTGTGAGTGTTTGTGTGAATGTCTGTATGAGTGATCCTGTGAGTGTCTGTGTGAGTGACTGTATGAGTGATCCTGTGAGTATATGAGTGAGTGACTGTATGTATGAGTGACTGTGTGAGTCTGTGTGAGTGACTGTGTGAGTGAGTGACTGTATGAGTGTCTGCGTGAGTGAGTGTATGAGTGTATGAGTGAGTGTGTGAGTGTCTGTGTGAGTGAGTGTATGAGTGAGTGTATGAGTGAGTGTCTGTGTGAGCGTCTGTGTGAGTGAGTGACTGTGTGAGTGAGTGTATGAGTGAGTGTCTGTGTGAGTGTCTGTGCGAGTGAGTGTCTATGTGAATGAGTGAGTGTGTTAGTGTCTGTGTGAGTGAGTGTATGAGTGAGTGTATGAGTGAGTGTATGAGTGAATGTATGAGTGTATGAGTGAGTGTATGAGTGAGTGAGTGTATGAGTGTATGAGTGAGTGTATGCGTGGGTGTATGAGTGAGTGTCTGTGTGAGTGAGTGTATGAGTGAGTGAGTGTATGAGTGTATGAGTGAGTGTATGAGTGAGTGAGTGTATGAGTGAGTGAGTGTGTGAGTGAGTGAGTGTATGAGTGAGTCTATGAGTGACTCTATAAGTGAGTGTATGTGTCTGTGTTGTTGATGATGTTTCAGGCTGGAGTGGTGCGTGGAGCGTCTCTGGCTGGAGGTCTCCGTTCAGCACGTGTGAGTGTGTGTCTGTGTGAGTGTGTGAGTGAGTGTCTGTGTATGTGAGTGTATGAGTGAGTGAGTGTATGAGTGAGTGTGTGAGTGAGTGAGTGTATGAGTGAGTGTATGAGTGAGTGTCTGTGTGAGTGACTGTATGAGTGAGTGTGTGAGTGAGTGAGTGTATGAGTGAGTCTATAAGTGAGTGTATGTGTCTGTGTTGTTGTTGATGTTTCAGGCTGGAGTGCTGCGTGGAGCGTCTCTGGCTGGAGGTCTCCGTTCAGCACGTGTGTGTGTCTGTGTGAGTGAGTATATGAGTGAGTGTATGAGTGAGTGTATGAGTGAGTCTGTGAGTGTCTGTGTGAGTGAGTGAGTGTATGTGTCTGTGTTGTTGTTGTTGATGTTTCAGGCTGGAGTGGTGCGTGGAGCGTCTCTGGCTGGAGGTCTCCGTTCAGCACGTGTGAGTGTGTGTCTGTGTGAGTGAGTGACTGTGTGAGTGTGTGAGTGAGTGTCTGTGTGTGTGAGTGTCTGTGTGAATGAGTGTATGAGTGAGTGTGTGAGTGAGTGTATGAGTGAGTGTATGAGTGAGTGTATGAGTGAGTCTGTGAGTGTATGAGTGAGTCTGTGAGTGTCTGTGTGAGTGAGTGAGTGTATGTGTCTGTGTTGTTGTTGTTGATGTTTCAGGCTGGAGTGCTGCGTGGAGCGTCTCTGGCTGGAGGTCTCCGTTCAGCACGCCGGGGCGCTCAGCCGCCTGCAGTTCCACCGCCTCGTGGCCTCGTCACCGCAGCGTTTCCCCTTCATCAGCACGCCGGCGGAGCCGCCAGAGCCGGTGGCACCGCTCGCTCACACCGCAGGTGAGTGAGTGAGTGGGTGAGTGAGTGTGTGGGTGAGTGAGTGGGTGAGTGGGTGGGTGAGTGGGTGAGTGGGTGGGTGAGTGGGTGGGTGAGTGGGTGAGTGGGTGGGTGAGTGGGTGAGTGAGTGGGTGGGTGAGTGAGTGGGTGGGTGAGTGGGTGGGTGGGAGAGTGAGTGGGTGGGTGGGTGAGTGGGTGGGTGAGTGGGTGAGTGAGTGGGTGGGTGAGTGAGTGAGTGGGTGAGTGGGTGGGTGAGTGGGTGGGTGGGTGAGTGAGTGAGTGAGTGGGTGAATGGCTGGGCGTGTGGGTGGGTGAGTGGGTGAGTGGCTGGGTGAGTGGCTGGGTGAGTGGGTGAGTGGGTGGGTGAGTGGGTGGGTGCGTGGGTGAGTGGGTGGGTGAGTGGGTGGGTGAGTGGGTGAGTGGGTGGGTGAGTGAGTGGGTGGGAGAGTGGGTGGGTGGGTGAGTGGGTGGGTGGGTGAGTGAGTGGGTGGGTGAGTGGGTGGGTGAGTGAGTGGGTGGGTGGGTGAGTGGGTGGGTGAGTGGGTGAGTGGGTGGGTGAGTGGGTGGGTGAGTGAGTGTGTGGGTGGGTGAGTGGGTGGGTGAGTGAGTGGGTGGGAGAGTGAGTGGGTGGGTGAGTGAGTGGGTGAGTGAGTGGGTGGGTGGGTGAGTGAGTGAGTGGGTGAGTGAGTGTGTGGGTGAGTGAGTGGGTGGGTGAGTGGGTGAGTGGCTGGGTGAGTGGCTGGGTGAGTGGGTGAGTGGGTGGGTGAGTGGGTGGGTGCGTGGGTGAGTGGGTGGGTGAGTGGGTGGGTGAGTGGGTGAGTGGGTGGGTGAGTGAGTGGGTGGGAGAGTGGGTGGGTGGGTGAGTGGGTGGGTGGGTGAGTGAGTGGGTGGGTGAGTGGGTGGGTGGGTGAGTGAGTGGGTGGGTGGGTGAGTGGGTGGGTGAGTGGGTGAGTGGGTGGGTGAGTGGGTGGGTGATTGAGTGTGTGGGTGGGTGAGTGGGTGGGTGAGTGAGTGGGTGGGAGAGTGAGTGGGTGGGTGAGTGAGTGGGTGAGTGAGTGGGTGGGTGGGTGAGTGAGTGAGTGGGTGAGTGAGTGTGTGGGTGAGTGAGTGGGTGGGTGAGTGGGTGAGTGGGTGGGTGAGTGGGTGAGTGGGTGGGTGAGTGGGTGGGTGATTGAGTGTGTGGGTGGGTGAGTGGGTGGGTGAGTGAGTGGGTGGGAGAGTGAGTGGGTGGGTGAGTGGGTGGGTGAGTGAGTGGGTGGGTGAGTGAGTGGGTGGGTGAGTGGGTGGGTGGGTGAGTGAGTGGGTGAGTGAGTGTGTGGGTGAGTGAGTGGGTGGGTGAGTGGGTGAGTGGGTGGGTGAGTGGGTGAGTGGGTGGGTGAGTGGGTGAGTGGGTGGGTGAGTGGGTGGGTGGGTGAGTGGGTGGGTGAGTGAGTGGGTGGGAGAGTGAGTGGGTGGGTGAGTGAGTGGGTGGGTGAGTGAGTGGGTGGGTGAGTGGGTGGGTGAGTGGGTAGGTGAGTGGGTGGGTGGGTGAGTGTGTGGGTGGGTGAGTGGGTGGGTGAGTGAGTGGGTGGGAGAGTGAGTGGGTGGGTGAGTGAGTGGGTGGGTGAGTGAGTGGGTGGGTGAGTGAGTGGGTGGGTGAGTGGGTGAGTGGGTGGGTGAGTGGGTGGGTGGGTGGGTGAGTGTGTGGGTGGGTGAGTGGGTGGGTGGGTGAGTGAGTGGGAGAGTGAGTGGGTGGGTGGGTGAGTGGGTGGGTGAGTGGGTGAGTGGGTGGGTGAGTGGGTGGGTGATTGAGTGTGTGGGTGGGTGAGTGGGTGGGTGAGTGAGTGGGTGGGTTGGGTGAGTGGGTGGGTGAGTGAGTGGGTGGGAGAGTGAGTGGGTGGGAGAGTGAGTGGGTGGGAGAGTGAGTGGGTGGGTGAGTGAGTGAGTGGGTGAGTGGGCGGGTGAGTGAGTGGGTGGGTGGGTGAGTGAGTGAGTGGGTGAGTGAGTGTGTGGGTGAGTGAGTGGGTGGGTGAGTGGGTGAGTGGGTGGGTGAGTGGGTGAGTGGGTGGGTGAGTGGGTGGGTGTTTGTGTGTGTGGGTGGGTGAGTGGGTGGGTGAGTGAGTGGGTGGGAGAGTGAGTGGGTGGGTGAGTGAGTGGGTGGGTGAGTGAGTGGGTGGGTGAGTGAGTGGGTGGGTGAGTGAGTGGGTGAGTGAGTGTGTGGGTGAGTGAGTGGGTGGGTGAGTGGGTGAGTGGGTGGGTGAGTGGGTGAGTGGGTGGGTGAGTGGGTGAGTGGGTGAGTGGGTGAGTGGGTGGGTGGGTGAGTGGGTGGGAGAGTGAGTGGGTGGGTGAGTGAGTGGGTGGGTGAGTGAGTGGTGAGTGGGTGGGTGGGTGGGTGAGTGGGTGAGTGAGTGGGTGGGTGAGTGGGTGGGTGGGTGGGTGAGTGAGTGGGTGGGTGAGTGAGTGGGTGGGTGAGTGGGTGGGTGAGTGGGTGGGTGAGTGAGTGAGTGAGTGGGTGAGTGAGTGTGTGGGTGAGTGAGTGGGTGGGTGAGTGGGTGAGTGGGTGGGTGAGTGGGTGAGTGGGTGGGTGAGTGGGTGGGTGAGTGAGTGTGTGGGTGGGTGAGTGGGTGGCTGAGTGAGTGGGTGGGAGAGTGAGTGGGTGGGTGGGTGAGTGGGTGGGTGAGTGGGTGAGTGAGTGGGTGGGTGAGTGAGTGGGTGGGTGAGTGGGTGGGTGAGTGGGTGGGTGGGTGAGTGAGTGAGTGAGTGGGTGAATGGCTGGGCGTGTGGGTGGGTGAGTGGGTGAGTGGCTGGGTGAGTGGCTGGGTGTGTGGGTGAGTGGGTGGGTGAGTGGGTGGGTGCGTGGGTGAGTGGGTGGGTGAGTGGGTGAGTGAGTGGGTGAGTGAGTGGGTGAGTGAATGAGTGGGTGAGTGGGTGGGTGAGTGGGTGAGTGAGTGGGTGGTTGAGTGGGTGGTTGAGTGGGTGGGTGGGTGAGTGGGTGGGTGAGTGAGTGGGTGGGTGAGTGGGTGAGTGAGTGGGTGAGTGAGTGGGTGAGTGGGTGAGTGGGTGGGTGGGTGGGTGAGTGAGTGAGTGGGTGGGTGAGTGAGTGGGTGAGTGAGTGGGTGGGTTGGGTGAGTGAGTGGGTGGGACAGTGAGTGGGTGGGTGAGTGAGTGGGTGGGTGAGTGGGTGGGTGAGTGAGTGGGTGGGAGAGTGAGTGGGTGGGAGAGTGAGTGGGTGGGTGAGTGAGTGGGTGGGAGAGTGAGTGGGTGGGTGAGTGAGTGTGTGGGTGAGTGAGTGGGTGGGTGAGTGGGTGAGTGGGTGGGTGAGTGGGTGAGTGGGTGGGTGAGTGGGTGGGTGATTGAGTGTGTGGGTGGGTGAGTGGGTGGGTGAGTGAGTGGGTGGGAGAGTGAGTGGGTGGGTGAGTGAGTGGGTGGGTGAGTGAGTGGGTGGGTGAGTGGGTGGGTGGGTGAGTGAGTGGGTGAGTGAGTGTGTGGGTGAGTGAGTGGGTGGGTGAGTGGGTGAGTGGGTGGGTGAGTGGGTGAGTGGGTGAGTGAGTGGGTGGGAGAGTGAGTGGGTGGGTGAGTGAGTGGGTGGGTGAGTGGGTGGGTGAGTGGGTGGGTGGGTGGGTGAGTGGGTGAGTGAGTGGGTGGGTGAGTGGGTGGGTGGGTGGGTGAGTGAGTGGGTGGGTGAGTGAGTGGGTGGGTGAGTGGGTGGGTGAGTGGGTGGGTGAGTGAGTGAGTGAGTGGGTGAGTGAGTGTGTGGGTGAGTGAGTGGGTGGGTGGGTGGGTGAGTGGGTGGGTGAGTGGGTGAGTGGGTGGGTGAGTGGGTGGGTGATTGAGTGTGTGGGTGGGTGAGTGGGTGGCTGAGTGAGTGGGTGGGAGAGTGAGTGGGTGGGTGGGTGAGTGGGTGAGTGAGTGGGTGGGTGAGTGGGTGGGTGAGTGGGTGGGTGAGTGGGTGGGTGGGTGAGTGAGTGCGTGAGTGGGTGAATGGCTGGGAGTGTGGGTGGGTGAGTGGGTGAGTGGCTGGGTGAGTGGCTGGGTGAGTGGGTGAGTGGGTGAGTGAGTGGGTGGGTGCGTGGGTGAGTGGGTGGGTGAGTGGGTGAGTGAGTGGGTGAGTGAGTGGGTGAGTGAATGAGTGGGTGAGTGGGTGGGTGAGTGGGTAAGTGAGTGGGTGGTTGAGTGGGTGGTTGAGTGGGTGGGTGGGTGAGTGGGTGGGTGAGTGAGTGGGTGGGTGAGTGGGTGAGTGAGTGGGTGAGTGAGTGGGTGAGTGGGTGAGTGGGTGGGTGGGTGTGTGAGTGAGTGTGTGGGTGGGTGAGTGAGTGGGTGAGTGAGTGGGTGGGTTGGGTGAGTGAGTGGGTGGGACAGTGAGTGGGTGCGTGAGTGAGTGGGTGGGTGAGTGGGTGGGTGAGTGAGTGGGTGGGAGAGTGAGTGGGTGGGAGAGTGAGTGGGTGGGTGAGTGAGTGGGTGGGAGAGTGAGTGGGTGGGTGAGTGAGTGGGTGGGTGAGTGAGTGGGTGGGTGAGTGGGTGGGTGATTGAGTGTGTGGGTGGGTGAGTGGGTGGGTGAGTGAGTGGGTGGGAGAGTGAGTGGGTGGGTGGGTGAGTGGGTGGGTGAGTGGGTGAGTGAGTGGGTGGGTGAGTGAGTGGGTGGGTGAGTGGGTGGGTGAGTGGGTGGGTGGGTGAGTGAGTGAGTGAGTGGGTGAATGGCTGGGCGTGTGGGTGGGTGAGTGGGTGAGTGGCTGGGTGAGTGGCTGGGTGAGTGGGTGAGTGGGTGGGTGAGTGGGTGGGTGCGTGGGTGAGTGGGTGGGTGAGTGGGTGAGTGAGTGGGTGAGTGAGTGGGTGAGTGAGTGGGTGAGTGAATGAGTGGGTGAGTGGGTGAGTGAGTGGGTGGTTGAGTGGGTGGTTGAGTGGGTGGGTGGGTGAGTGGGTGGGTGAGTGAGTGGGTGGGTGAGTGGGTGAGTGAGTGGGTGAGTGAGTGGGTGAGTGGGTGGGTGGGTGGGTGAGTGAGTGAGTGGGTGGGTGAGTGAGTGGGTGAGTGAGTGGGTGGGTTGGGTGAGTGAGTGGGTGGGACAGTGAGTGGGTGGGTGAGTGAGTGGGTGGGTGAGTGGGTGGGTGAGTGGGTGGGTGGGAGAGTGAGTGGGTGGGAGAGTGAGTGGGTGGGTGAGTCAGTGGGTGGGAGAGTGAGTGGGTGGGTGAGTGAGTGGGTGGGTGAGTGAGTGGGTGGGACAGTGAGTGGGTGGGTGAGTGAGTGGGTGGGTTGGGTGAGTGGGTGGATTGGGTGAGTGAGTGGGTGGGTGAGTGAGTGGGTGGGTGAGTGGGTGGGTGAGTGAGTGGGTGGGAGAGTGAGTGGGTGGGAGAGTGAGTGGGTGGGAGAGTGAGTGGGTGGGTGAGTGAGTGGGTGGGTTGGGTGAGTGGGTGGGTTGGGTGAGTGAGTGGGTGGGTGAGTGAGTGGGTGGGTGAGTGGGTGGGTGAGTGAGTGGGTGGGAGAGTGAGTGGGTGGGAGAGTGAGTGGGTGGGAGAGTGAGTGGGTGGGAGAGTGAGTGGGTGGGAGAGTGAGTGGGTGGGTGAGTGAGTGGGTGGTTGATTGGGTGGGTGAGTGGGTGAGTGAGTGGGTGGGTGGGTGATTGAGTGTGTGGGTGGGTGAGTGGGTGGGTGGGTGGGTGAGTGAGTGGGTGGGTGAGTGGGTGAGTGGGTGGGTGAGTGGGTGAGTGGGTGGGTGAGTGGGTGGGAGAGTGGGTGAGTGAGTGAGTGGGTGAGTGAGTGGGTGGGTGAGTGGGTGAGTGAGTGGGTGAGTGGGTGGGTGGGTGAGTGGGTGAGTGAGTGGGTGGGTGAGTGAGTGGGTGGTTGGGTGGATGGGTGAGTGGGTGAGTGGGTGGTTGATTGGGTGGGTGAGTGGGTGAGTGAGTGGGTGGGTGGGTGATTGAGTGTGTGGGTGGGTGAGTGGGTGGGTGGGTGGGTGAGTGAGTGGGTGGGTGAGTGGGTGAGTGGGTGGGTGAGTGGGTGAGTGGGTGGGTGAGTGGGTGGGTGATTGAGTGTGTGGGTGGGTGAGTGGGTGGGTAGGTGAGTGGGTGAGTGAGTGGATGGGTGAGTGAGTGGGTGAGTGAGTGAGTGAGTGGGTGGGTGAGTGAGTGAGTGGGTGGGTGAGTGGGTGAGTGAGTGAGTGGGTTGGTGAGTGAGTGGGTGAGTGGGTGAGTGAGTGAGTGAGTGGGTGAGTGGGTGAGTGGGTGGGTGAGTGAGTGTGTGGTGGGTGAGTGTGTGGGTGGGTGAGTGGTTGGGTGGGTGAGTGAATGGGTGAGTGGATGAGTGGCTGGGTGAGTGGGTGATTGACTGGGTCAGTGGGTGGGTGTGTGGGTGGGTGATTGGGTGGGTGAGCGGGCCGGTGGGTGGGTGATTGACTGGGTCAGTGGGTGGGTGTGTGGGTGATTGACTGCGTGAGTGAGTGGGTGAGTGGCTGGGTGAGTGGGTGGGTGAGTGGGTGGGTGGATGAGTGGGTGAGTGAGTGGGTGAGTGGCTGGGTGAGTGGCTGGGTGAGTGGCTGGGTGGATGGGTGGGTGAGTGAGTGGGTGGGTGGGTGAGTGGCTGGGTGAGTGGGTGGGTGTGTGGGTGTGTGGGTGGGTGAGTGAGTGGGTGAGTGGGTGAGTGGCTGGGTGAGTGGCTGGGTGAGTGGGTGAGTGGCTGGGTGAGTGGGTGAGTGGCTGGGTGAGTGGCTGGGTGAGTGGGTGAGTGGCTGGGTGAGTGGGTGAGTGGCTGGGTAAGTGGGTGAGTGGCTGGGTGAGTGGCTGAGTGAGTGGGTGGGTGAGGGGCCGAGTGGGAGAGTGGGTGATTGACTGGGTCAGTGGGTGGGTGAGTGAGTGGGTGAGTGGCTGGATGAGTGGGCGGGTGGATGGCTGGGTGAGTGAGTGGGTGAGTGGCTGGGTGAGTGGGTGTGTGGGTGGGTAAGGGGATGAGTGAGTGACAAGGTAAGTGGATGGATGTGTTTGTCTCTCTGTTTCTGTCTGTGTCTCTCTTTGCCTCTCTCTATATTTGTGTCTGTGTCTCTCAGTGTCTCTGTCTCTATGTATCTGTCTGTGTCTCTGTGTGTCTGTGTCAATATGTATCTGTCTGTGTCTCTGTGTGTCTGTGTGTCTCTGTCTCTATGTGTCTGTCTATGTCTCTGTGTGTCTGTGTGTCTCTGTCTCTATGTATCTGTCTGTGTCTCTGTGTGTTTGTGTGTCTCTGTCTCTATGTGTCTATCTATGTCTCTGTGTGTCTGTGTCTCTGTGTGTCTCTGTGTGTCTGTGTCTCTCAGTGTCTCTGTCTCTATGTATATGTCTGTGTCTCTGTGTGTCTGTGTGTCTCTATCTCTATGTATCTGTCTGTGTCTCTGTGTGTCTGTGTGTCTCTGTCTCTATCTGTCTGTGTCTCTGCGTGTCTGTGTCTCTCTGTCTCTATGTATCTGTCTGTGTCTCTGTGTGTCTGTGCGTCTCTGTCTCTATCTGTCTGTGTCTCTGTGTGTCTGTGTCTCTCTGTCTCTATGTGTCTGTCTTTGTCTCTGTGTGTCTCTGTCTCTATGTATCTGTCTATGTCTCTGTGTGTCTGTGTGTCTCTGTCTCTATGTATCTGTCTGTGTCCCTGTGTCTCTGTGTCTCTCTGTCTCTATGTATCTGTCTGTGTCTCTGTGTGTCTGTGTGTTTCTGTCTCTATCTGTCTGTGTCTCTGTGTGTCTGTGTGTCTCTGTCTCTATGTCTCTATGTGTCTGTCTTTGTCTCTGTGTGTCTCTGTCTCTATGTATCTGTCTATGTCTCTGTGTGTCTGTGTGTCTCTGTCTCTATGTATCTGTCTGTGTCTCTGTGTCTCTGTGTCTCCCTGTCTCTATGTATCTGTCTGTGTCTCTGTGTGTCTGTGTGTTTCTGTCTCTATCTGTCTGTATCTCTGTGTGTCTGTGTGTCTCTGTCTCTATGTGTCTATCTGTGTCTCTGTGTGTCTGTGTCTCTGTGTGTCTCTGTGTCTCTGTGTGTCTCTGTCTCTTTGTATCTATCTGTGTCTCTGTGTGTCTCTGTGTCTATGTATCTGTCTGTGTCTCTGTGTCTGTGTGTCTCTGTCTCTATGTATCTGTCTGTGTCTCTGTGTGTCTGTGTCTCTCTGTCTCTATGTATCTGTCTGTGTCTCTGTGTGTCTGTGTGTCTCTGTCTCTATCTGTCTGTGTCTCTGTGTGTCTGTGTGTCTCTGTCTCTATTTGTCTATCTGTGTGTCTGTGTCTCTGTGTGTCTCTGTGTGTCTCTGTCTCTATGTATCTGTCTGTGTCTCTGTGTGTCTGTGTCTCTCTGTCTCTATGTATCTGTCTGTGTCTCTGTGTGTCTGTGTGTCTCTATGTATCTGTCTGTGTCTCTGTGTGTCTGTGTCTCTCTGTCTCTATGTATCTGTCTGTGTCTCTGTGTGTCTGTGTCTCTGTGTGTCTGTGTGTCTCTGTCTCTATGTATCGATCTGTGTCCCTGTGTGTCTGTGTGTCTCTGTGTCTATCTGTCTGTGTCTCTATGTGTCTGTGTGTCTCTGTCTCTATGTGTCTATCTGTGTCTCTGTGTGTCTGTGTGTCTCTGTGTCTAACTGTCTGTGTCTCTGTGTGTCTGTGTGTCTGTGTCTCTGTGTGTCTCTGTCTCTAATTATCTGTCTGTGTCTCTGTGTGTCTGTGTGTCTCTGTCTCTATGTGTCTATCTGTGTCGCTGTGTGTCTGTGTCTCTGTGTGTCTCTGTCTCTATGTATCTGTCTGTGTCTCTGTGTGTCTGTGTCTCTCTGTCTCTATGTATCTGTCTGTGTCTCTGTGTGTCTGTGTCTCTCTGTATCTGTCTGTGTCTCTGTGTGTCTCTGTCTCTATCTGTCTGTGTCTCTGTGTGTCTGCGTCTCTCTGTCTCTATGTATCTGTCTTTGTCTCTGTGTATCTGTCTTTGTCTCTGTGTGTCTGTGTGTCTCTGTGTGTCTGTGTCTCTCTGTCTCTATGTATCTGTCTGTGTCTCTGTGTGTCTGTGTGTCTCTGTCTCTATGTGTCTATCTGTGTCTGTGTCTCTGTGTGTCTCTGTGTATCTCTGTCTCTATGTATCTGTCTGTGTGTCTGTGTGTCTCTGTCTCTATGTATCTGTCTGTGTCTCTGTGTGTCTGACCACTCACTCACTCACCTCAGCTCTCTTTCTCTCTCTCTATCTCTCTCTATCTCTCTATATCTCTCTTTCTCTCTATATCTCTCTCTATCTCTATCTATCTCTCTCTATCTCTCTCTATCTCTCTCTATCTCTCTATATCTCTCTTTCTCTCTCTCTATATCTCTCTCTATCTCTCTCTATCTCTCTATATCTCCATCTCTATATCTCTCTCTATATCTCTCTCTATCTCCATCTCTCTCTATCTCTCTCTATATCTCCATCTCTCTGTCTCTCTCTATATCTCTCTATATCTCTCTGTATATCTCCATCTCTCTATCTCTCTCTATATCTCTCCATCTCTCTATCTCTCTCTGTATATCTCCATCTCTCTATCTCTCTCTATCTCCATCTCTCTATCTCTCTCTATATCTCCATCTCTCTCTCTATATATATCTCTATCTCTCTCTCTATATCTCTCTATATATCTCTCTATCTCTCTCTCTCTCTGTATATCTCCATCTCTCTCTATCTCCCCGTGTCTCTCTCTCTATATCTCTCTATATCTCTATCTCTCTCTATATCTCTCTCTATCTCTCTATCTCTCTCTATATCTCCATCTCTCTATCTCCATCTCTCTATCTCTGTCTATCTCTCTCTATATCTCTCCATATCTCTCTCTATCTCTCTCTATCTCTCTATATCTCTCCATCTCTCTATATCTCTCTATCTCTCTCTATCTCTCTCTATATCTCTCTCTATCTCCATCTCTCTATCTCTCTCTATATCTCCATCTCTCTCTCTATCTCCATCTCTCTATCTCTCTCTATATCTCTCTATATCTCCATCTCTCTCTATATCTCTCTATATCTCTCTCTCTATCTCCATCTCTCTCTATCTCTCTCTATATCTCCATCTCTCTATATCTCCATCTCTCTCTATCTCTCTCTATCTCTCTCTCTCTATCTCCATCTCTCCCTATCTCCATCTCTCTATCTCTCTCTATCGCCATCTCTCTATCGCTCTATATCTCTCTCTATATCTCTCTCTATATCTCTCTATATCTCTCTATCTCTCCATCTCTCTATATCTCTCTCTATATCTCTCTCTATCTCTCTCTCTATATCTCTCTATCTCTCTATATCTCCATCTCTCTATCTCTCTCTATCTCTCTCTATCTCCATCTCTCTATCTCTCTCTATCTCCATCTCTCTATCTCTCTCTCTATCTCCATCTCTCTATCTCTCTCTATATCTCTCTCTATCTCCATCTCTCTCTATATCTCTCTATATCTTTCTCTATCTCTCTCTCTCTATATCTCTCTATATCTCTCTATATCTCTCTCTATATCTCTCTATCTCTCTCTCTGTATATCTCCATCTCTCTCTATCTCCCCGTGTCTCTCTCTATATATCTCTCTATATCTCTCTCTCTCTCTATATCTCTCTCTATCTCTCTATCTCTCTCTATATCTCCATCTCTCTATCTCCATCTCTCTATCTCTGTCTATCTCTCTCTATATCTCTCCATATCTCTCTCTATCTCTCTCTATCTCTCTATATCTCTCCATCTCTCTATATCTCTCTATCTCTCTCTATCTCTCTCTATATCTCTCTCTCTATCTCCATCTCTCTATCTCTCTCTATATCTCCATCTCTCTCTCTATCTCCATCTCTCTATCTCTCTCTATATCTCTCTATATCTCCATCTCTCTCTATATCTCTCTATATCTCTCTATCTCCATCTCTCTCTATCTCTCTCTATATCTCCATCTCTCTATATCTCCATCTCTCTCTATCTCTCTCTATCTCTCTCTATCTCCATCTCTCTCTATCTCCATCTCTCTATCTCTCTCTATCGCCATCTCTCTATCGCTCTATATCTCTCTCTATATCTCTCTCTATATCTCTCTATATCTCTCTATCTCTCCATCTCTCTATATCTCTCTCTATATCTCTCTCTCTCTCTCTCTATATCTCTCTATCTCTCTATATCTCCATCTCTCTATCTCTCTCTATCTCTCTCTATCTCCATCTCTCTATCTCTCTCTCTATCTCCATCTCTCTATCTCTCTCTATCTCCATCTCTCTATCTCTCTCTATATCTCTCTATATCTCCATCTCTCTCTATCTCCATCTCTCTATCTCTCTCTATATCTCTCTATATCTCTCTATATCTCTCTATATCTCCATCTCTCGCTATATCTCCATCTCTCTCTATATCTCTATCTCTCTATCGCTCTCTCTCTATCTCTCTCTCTATCTCTCTCTCTCTATCTCCATCTCTCTCTATCTCTCTCTCTATATCTCCATCTCTCTATCTCTCTCTCTATATCTCTCTATCTCCATCTCTCTATCTCTCTCTATATCTCTCTCTATATCTCCATCTCTCTCTCTCTCTATATCTCTCTGTATATCTCCATCTCTCTATATCTCTCTATATCTCCATCTCTCTCTCTATCTCCATCTCTCTCTCTATCTCTCTATATCTCTCTATCTCCATCTCTCTATCTCTCTCTGTATCTCTCTCTATATCTCTCCATCTCTCTATCTCTCTCTATCTCTCTCTATATATCTCCATCTCCATCTATCTCCCCGCGTCTCTCTCTGCGCAGCCCGTGTGCGTCACCTGCCCCCGTTCCCCTTTGCGGAGCGTCTGGCCGCCTTCCGCTTCCGCTCGCTGCTCACGCACGAGGCGGCTCTGCGGGCTCTGTACTGCGCCAATGTCGAGTGTGGACGCCTCTCCACCTCGTCCACCTCCTCCACCTCCTCCACCTCGTCCATGTGCCTCTTCCACATCAGCGCGGGCGGCAAGCCCCAGCGGCTGGCCGACTTCCGGCAGATGCACGCGCAGACGCAGGCCCAGGTTTGTGTGTGTGTGTGTCTGTGTGTGTGTCTGTGTGTGTGTGTAAGTGTGTGTGTGTGTGTAAGTGTGTGTGTAAGTGTGTGTGTGTAAGTGTGTGTGTCTGTGTGTGTGTAAGTGTGTGTGTCTGTGTGTGTGTAAGTGTGTGTGTGTGTCTGTGTGTGTGTAAGTGTGTGTGTCTGTGTGTGTGTAAGTGTGTGTGTGTCTGTGTGTGTGTAAGTGTGTGTGTAAGTGTGTGTGTAAGTGTGTGTGTCTGTGTGTGTGTCTGTGTGTGTGTGTAAGTGTGTGTGTGTGTCTGTGTGTGTGTAAGTGTGTGTGTGTGTCTGTGTGTGTGTAAGTGTGTGTGTGTGTCTGTGTGTGTGTAAGTGTGTGTGTGTGTCTGTGTGTGTGTAAGTGTGTGTGTGTGTCTGTGTGTGTGTAAGTGTGTGTGTAAGTGTGTGTGTGTGTCTGTGTGTGTGTAAGTGTGTGTGTAAGTGTGTGTGTAAGTGTGTGTGTCTGTGTGTGTGTCTGTGTGTGTGTGTAAGTGTGTGTGTGTGTCTGTGTGTGTGTAAGTGTGTGTGTGTGTCTGTGTGTGTGTAAGTGTGTGTGTGTGTCTGTGTGTGTGTAAGTGTGTGTGTAAGTGTGTGTCTGTGTGTGTGTGTAAGTGTGTGTGTCTGTGTGTGTGTAAGTGTGTGTGTCTGTGTGTGTGTAAGTGTGTGTGTCTGTGTGTGTGTAAGTGTGTGTGTAAGTGTGTGTGTCTGTGTGTGTGTAAGTGTGTGTGTCTGTGTGTGTGTAAGTGTGTGTAAGTGTGTGTGTCTGTGTGTGTGTGTCTGTGTGTGTGTAAGTGTGTGTGTGTCTGTGTGTGTGTCAAAGTGTGTGTGTCAAAGTGTGTGTCTGTGTGTGTGTCTGTGTGTGTGTCTCTGTGTGTGTAAGTGTGTCTGTGTGTGTGTAAGTGTGTGTGTCTGTGTGTGTGTAAGTGTGTGTGTCTGTGTGTGTGTAAGTGTGTGTGTAAGTGTGTGTGTCAAGTGTGTGTGTGTAAGTGTGTGTGTAAGTGTGTGTGTCTGTGTGTGTGTAAGTGTGTGTGTCTGTGTGTGTGTGTAAGTGTGTGTGTCTGTGTGTGTCTGTGTGTGTGTAAGTGTGTGTGTGTCTGTGTGTGTGTCTGTGTGTGTGTCTGTGTGTGTGTGTCTGTGTGTGTGTAAGTGTGTGTGTCTGTGTGTGTGTGTAAGTGTGTGTGTCTGTGTGTGTGTCAAGTGTGTGTGTCTGTGTGTGTGTCAAGTGTGTGTGTCTGTGTGTGTGTAAGTGTGTGTGTCTGTGTGTGTGTGTCAAGTGTGTGTGTCTGTGTGTGTGTCAAGTGTGTGTGTCTGTGTGTGTGTAAGTGTGTGTGTCTGTGTGTGTGTGTCTGTGTGTGTGTAAGTGTGTGTGTAAGTGTGTGTCTGTGTGTGTGTAAGTGTGTGTGTAAGTGTGTGTGTGTAAGTGTGTGTGTCTGTGTGTGTGTGTCTGTGTGTGTGTAAGTGTGTGTGTCTGTGTGTGTGTCTGTGTGTGTGTGTCTGTGTGTGTGTGTGTCTGTGTGTGTGTAAGTGTGTGTGTGTGTGTAAGTGTGTGTGTGTGTGTGTCTGTGTGTGTGTAAGTGTGTGTGTGTGTGTGTCAAGTGTGTGTGTAAGTGTGTGTGTGTGTGTAAGTGTGTGTGTCTGTGTGTGTAAGTGTGTGTGTGTCTGTGTGTGTGTGTAAGTGTGTGTGTGTAAGTGTGTGTCTGTGTGTGTGTAAGTGTGTGTGTGTCTGTGTCTGTGTGTGTGTGTAAGTGTGTGTGTCTGTGTGTGTGTAAGTGTGTGTGTGTCTGTGTGTGTGTAAGTGTGTGTGTCTGTGTGTGTGTAAGTGTGTGTGTGTGTCTGTGTGTGTGTAAGTGTGTGTGTCTGTGTGTGTGTCTGTGTGTGTGTCTGTGTGTGTGTGTCTGTGTGTGTGTGTAAGTGTGTGTGTGTAAGTGTGTGTGTCTGTGTGTGTGTAAGTGTGTGTGTGTGTCAAGTGTGTGTCAAGTGTGTGTGTCTGTGTGTGTGTAAGTGTGTGTGTCTGTGTGTGTGTGTCAAGTGTGTGTGTAAGTGTGTGTGTCTGTGTGTGTTCTGTGAGGTCCTGGGGGAGGGAAAATCCCTCAGCCAGGAAAACATCGTGGCACAAAGTGAGGATGACCCTGCTGAGGCTGCGGTGCCTCAAATATTGGATGAAGTCACCCCCTGTGAGTGGCTGGCTGAGGTTCCATCTGCTGAGGAAGTATTGAAGGCGATCCGGAGTCTGAGACCAGGAAAGGCAGCGGGCAGAGATGATCTCCCAAGCGAAATGCTGAGGGAGGGTGGCGTTTGTGCACAGACTGCCCTATATGACATCATAACAACAGTCTGGACCACTGGAAGGGTTCCGCAGGATTGGAAGGATGCCCTGGTGGTCCCCCTTTTTAAGGAGGGGGACCGCACAGACTGTAACAACTACAGGGGCATCTCACTCCTCAGTGTGCCGGGAAAGGTCCTGGCAAGGATTATTCAGCATCGCCTTGCCAGGCACGCTGAGGAGAGGCTTGCGGAGCCCCAATGCGGTTTCAGGAAAGGGCGGTCCTGCACAGATGCCATATTTTCTGTCCGTCTGCTACAGCAGAGGTGTAGGGAATTCCAACAAGACCTACATCTCTGCTTTATTGACCTGGTCAAGGCCTATGATACCATCAGTAGGCCTGGGCTCTGGGTCGTTCTTCGTGCTTTTGGAGTACCTGACCCTCTGCTCACGATCATTAAGGACCTTCATGATGGTGAGCGGGCCCGGGTAAAACTACGTGGCCGGGAGTCAGAGCCATTCCCTGTACACCTTGGGGTGCGACAGGGATGTCCTCTGGCTCCCACATTATTTAACATCTATTTTGACCACGTAGTTCGTGAAGCCTGCAATAGCTGTACCGGGGGAATCTCCATATGGTACAGATATAATGGGAGGCTAATCGATGCCCGGGTGCGGTCAAGGGATGGCTCCCTATTGCTCAACCACGTTATGTATGCTGATGATTTGGTAATAGCTGCTCAGTCAGAGGAGGAGTTGGAGACGCTGCTGCTGAGACTGGAGCGTGCCACTAAGAGGTGGGGCCTTACCATCAGGCCCACCAAAACTAAGCACCTGCCTGGGTATTTTGTACCATCGGACACTCCACCCCCACAACTCCCAATCGGTGATGGGGCAGTTGTAGAGAGAGTGGAGAGTTTCCCATACCTGGGCAGTGTGCTTATGACTGGCTCCAGTTTAACAGCAGAGGTCTCACTCCGAATCAGTCGAGCGGCAATATCTTTTCATCGGTTGCGTAACGCTGTGTGGAAGCTACCTGGTCTGTCGCTCCGCACTAAGCTTCAGGTCTTCTCGGCCACGGTCATTCCCTCCCTTCCCTACGCTTGCGAAACGTGGACCCCCCTGGTGGAACATCTTCGCCGGTTAGAAACATTTAGGCTGGCCTGCCTACGATCCATCCTGGGCTTAACCAGACTGGATTGTGTGAGGAGCTCACAAATCCTTGAAAGATCTGGGCAGGGTCCCATCGGTGAGCTCCTCCGGCAGGCAAGGCTGCGATGGCTGGGTCATGTAGCCCGCATGCCCAGCCACCGCATGCCGAAACAGCTTTTGTTTGGCCGGATTGAGGGGGCTAAGCGGGCGCGGCACGGGCTAGAGAAGAGATGGAGTGATGTGGTACAGGAGGACGTGGAGCTGAGTGGACTTGCCGATGACTGGTACCAGCGGTGTCAAGATCGGCCTCTGTGGAGGAGGCTCGTGAAGGATGCTACTGGGCAGTTGGAGGCAGTCGCCCTCCAACAACGGAGGGCGGAGGAGCGACGCTCACAACAACGAGCGGAACGCCGGGTGGCTAAAGCACAGCAGGTTGGCACAGTAGGGGGCACAGGTGGTGCATCAGCCAGTCATCTCAGTCAGTCGACCCGTGGCACCTGGGTCTGCCCAGTGACCTCCTGCCAGCGGGCGTTCGACACTTCACGTGGCCTCACGGTGCACATAGCCTGGCACAAGCGTCGTGGTGACGTCACCGCCACTTAGTGGCGAATGGCGGTTGTTGTTGTGTCTGTGTGTGTGTAAGTGTGTGTAAGTGTGTGTGTCTGTGTGTGTGTAAGTGTGTGTGTGTCTGTGTGTGCGTCAAGTGTGTGTGTCTGTGTGTGTGTAAGTGTGTGTGTCTGTGTGTGTGTAAGTGTGTGTGTGTCTGTGTCTGTGTGTGTGTGTAAGTGTGTGTGTCTGTGTGTGTGTAAGTGTGTGTGTCTGTGTGTGTGTCAAGTGTGTGTGTCTGTGTGTGTGTCAAGTGTGTGTGTCTGTGTGTGTGTAAGTGTGTGTGTCTGTGTGTGTGTAAGTGTGTGTGTCTGTGTGTGTGTCTGTGTGTGTGTCTGTGTGTGTGTAAGTGTGTGTGTCTGTGTGTGTGTAAGTGTGTGTGTCTGTGTGTGTGTAAGTGTGTGTGTCTGTGTGTGTGTAAGTGTGTGTGTCTGTGTGTGTGTAAGTGTGTGTGTCTGTGTGTGTGTAAGTGTGTGTGTGTCTGTGTGTGTGTGTAAGTGTGTGTGTGTCTGTGTGTGTAAGTGTGTGTGTCTGTGTGTGTGTAAGTGTGTGTGTCTGTGTGTGTGTAAGTGTGTGTGTCTGTGTGTGTATAAGTGTGTGTGTCTGTGTGTGTGTAAGTGTGTGTGTCTGTGTGTGTGTAAGTGTGTGTGTCAAGGGACGGCTCCCTATTGCTCAACCACGTTATGTATGCTGATGATTTGGTAATAGCTGCTCATTCAGAGGAGGAGTTGGAGACGCTGCTGCTGATACTGGAGCGTGCCACTAAGAGGTGGGGCCTTACCATCAGGCCCACCAAAACTAAGCACCTGCCTGGGTATTTTGTACCATCGGACACTCCACCCCCACAACTCCCAATCGGTGATGGGGCAGTTGTGGAGAGAGTGGAGAGTTTCCCATACCTGGGCAGTGTGCTTATGACCGGCTCCAGTTTAACAGCAGAGGTCTCGCTCCGAATCAGTCGAGCGGCAATATCTTTTCATCGGTTGCGTAACGCTGTGTGGAAGCTACCTGGTCTGTCGCTCCGCACTAAGCTTCGGGTCTTCTCGGCCACGGTCATTCCCTCCCTTCTCTACGCTTGCGAAACGTGGACCCCCCTAATGGAACATCTTCGCCGGTTAGAAACATTTAGGCTGGCCTGCCTACGATCCATCCTGGGTTTAACCAGACTGGATTGTGTGAGGAGCTCACAAATCCTTGAAAGATCTGGGCAGGGTCCCATCGGTGAGCTCCTCCGGCAGGCAAGGCTGCGATGGCTGGGTCATGTAGCCCGCATGCCCAGCCACCGCATGCCGAAACAGCTTTTGTTTGGCCGGATTGAGGGGGCTAAGCGGGCGCGGCACGGGCTAGAGAAGAGATGGAGTGATGTGGTACAGGAGGACGTGGAGCTGAGTGGACTTGCCGATGACTGGTACCAGCGGTGTCAAGAGCGGCCTCTGTGGAGGAGGCTCGTGAAGGATGCTACTGGGCAGTTGGAGGTAGTCGCCCTCCAACAACAACGGAGGGCGGAGGAGCGACGCTCACAACAGCGAGCGGAGCGCCGGGTGGCTAAAGCACAGCAGGTTGGCACAGTAGGGGGCACAGGTGGTGCATCAGCCAGTCATCTCAGTCAGTCGACCCGTGGCACCTGGGTCTGCCCCGTGACCTCCTGCCAGCGGGCGTTCGACACTTCACGTGGCCTCAGGGTGCACATAGCCTGGCACAAGCGTCGTGGTGACGTCACCGCCACTTAGTGGCGAATGGCGGTTGTTGTGTTGTTGTTGTGTCTGTGTGTGTAAGTGTGTGTGTCTGTGTAAGTGTGTGTGTGTGTGTCTGTGTGTGTGTCTGTGTGTGTGTAAGTGTGTGTGTGTGTGTAAGTGTGTGTGTCTGTGTGTGTGTCTGTGTGTGTGTGTCTGTGTGTGTGTCAAGTGTGTGTGTCTGTGTGTGTGTCTGTGTGTGTGTAAGTGTGTGTGTCTGTGTGTGTGTAAGTGTGTGTGTCTGTGTGTGTGTAAGTGTGTGTGTGTCTGTGTGTAAGTGTGTGTGTCTGTGTGTGTGTGTCCGTGTGTGTGTGTCTGTGTCTGTGTGTGTGTGTAAGTGTGTGTGTGTCTGTGTGTGTGTGTGTGTCTGTGTGTGTGTAAGTGTGTGTGTCTGTGTGTGTGTCTGTGTGTGTGTAAGTGTGTGTGTCTGTGTGTGTGTCAAGTGTGTGTGTCTGTGTGTGTGTAAGTGTGTGTGTGTGTCAAGTGTGTGTGTCTGTGTGTGTGTGTGTGTCTGTGTGTGTGTAAGTGTGTGTGTCTGTGTGTGTGTAAGTGTGTGTGTCTGTGTGTGTGTGTCTGTGTGTGTGTAAGTGTGTGTGTCTGTGTGTGTGTAAGTGTGTGTGTCTGTGTGTGTGTAAGTGTGTGTGTCTGTGTGTGTGTCTGTGTGTGTGTGTCTGTGTGTGTGTAAGTGTGTGTGTCTGTGTGTGTGTAAGTGTGTGTGTCTGTGTGTGTGTAAGTGTGTGTGTCTGTGTGTGTGTCTGTGTGTGTGTCAAGTGTGTGTGTGTAAGTGTGTGTGTCTGTGTGTGTGTAAGTGTGTGTGTCTGTGTGTGTGTCTGTGTGTGTGTCAAAGTGTGTGTCAAAGTGTGTGTGTCTGTGTGTGTGTCAAGTGTGTGTGTCTGTGTGTGTGTAAGTGTGTGTGTCTGTGTGGAGAGGCTTGCAGAGCCCCAATGCGGTTTCAGGAAAGGGCGGTCCTACACAGATGCCATATTTTCTGTCAGTTTGCTACAGCAGAGGTTTAGGGAATTCCAACAAGACTTACATCTCTGCTTTATTGACCTGGTCAAGGCCTATGATACCATCAGTAGGCCTGGGCTCTGGGTCGTTCTTCGTGCTTTTGGAGTACCTGACCCTCTGCTCACGATCATTAAGGACCTTCATGGTTGTGAGCGGGCCCGGGTAAAACTACGTGGCCGGGAGTCAGAGCCATTCCCTGTACACCTTGGGGTGCGACAGGGATGTCCTCTGGCTCCCACATTATTTAACATCTATTTTGACCACGTAGTTCGTGAAGCCTTCAATAGCTGTCCCGGGGGAATCTCCATATGGTACAGATATAATGGGAGGCTAATCGATGCCCGGGTGCGGTCAAGGGATGGCTCCCTATTGCTCAACCACGTTATGTATGCTGATGATTTGGTAATAGCTGCTCAGTCAGAGGAGGAGTTGGAGACGCTGCTGCTGAGACTGGAGCGTGCCACTAAGAGGTGAGGCCTTACCATCAGCCCCACCAAAACGAAGCACCTGCCTGAGTATTTTGTACCATCGGACACTCCACCCCCACAACTCCCAATCGGTGATGGGGCAGTTGTGGAGAGAGTGGAGAGTTTCCCATACCTGGGCAGTGTGCTTATGACCCGCTCCAGTTTAACAGCAGAGGTCTCGCTCCGAATCAGTCGAGCGGCAATATCTTTTCATCGGTTGCGTAACGCTGTGTGGAAGCTACCTGGTCTGTCGCTCCGCACTAAGCTTCAGGTCTTCTCGGCCACGGTCATTCCCTCCCTTCTCTACGCTTGCGAAACGTGGACCCCCTTAATGGAGCATCTTCGCCGGTTGGAAACATTTAGGCTGGCCTGCCTACGATCTATCCTGGGGTTAACCAGGCTGGATTGTGTGAGGAGCTCACAAATCCTTGAAAGATCTGGGCAAGGTCCCATCGGTGAGCTCCTCCGGCGGGCAAGGCTGCGATGGCTGGGTCATGTTGCCCGCATGCCCAGCCACCGCATGCCGAAACAGCTTTTGTTCGGCCGGATTTATGGGGCTAAACGGGCGCGGCATGGGCTGGAGAAGAGAAGGGCTGATACAACAGGCTGAGTGAACTTGCCGATGACTGGTACCAGCGGTGTCAAGATCGGCCTCTGTGGAGGAGGCTCGTGAAGGATGCTACTGGGCAGTCGGAGGCAGTCGCCCTCCAGCAACAACGGAGGGCAGAGGAGCGACGCTCACAACAACGAGCGGAGCGCCGGGTGGCTAAAGCACAGCAGGTTGGCACATTAGGGGGCACAGGTGGTGCATCGGCCAGTCATCTCAGTCAGTCGACCCGTGGCACCTGGGTCTGCCCCGTGACCTCCTGCCAGCGGGCGTTCGACACTTCACGTGGCCTCAGGGTGCACATGGCCTGGCACAAGCGTCGTGGTGACGTCACCGCCACTTAGTGGCGAATAGCGGTTGTTGTTGTTGTGGATGTGTGTCTGTGTGCGTGTGTAAGTGTTTGTGTGTGTGTAAGTGTTTGTGTGTGTGTAAGTGTTTGTGTGTGTGTAAGTGTCTGTGTGTGTTCCTCCTCCCCACTCCTCCTCCACCCTCCCCCTCCCCGCCCACTCCCCATCAGGGTCGGGGTCAAACCCACGACCTCCTGCGTACCAGGCACAGTTAATATCTTCATCATTAGACCCCCTTTGCCAGTGGAGCAATCAGTTTCAAGGACAATGCCAATATATTATCATAGTATGTTTTTCTGTTTGCATTTTGACTGCAGGTTTCAATTTTGTTGCCAGAAAAAAGGGGAAAAACCCTACTATTATTAGTTAATATCTTGGCACTGCGAGAATGCAACTGGCGCTAGGGATCAACGTTCACGACCTCCTGTATACCGGGCGAGGTCGTTAACATTTCCTAGCACATGCAAATGTACAGCAGCAGGGTGTCGTCAGGGTAAGGCTCGAACCCACGACTTCCTGTAGACCAAGCGAGGTAGTCAACATCTCCTATCCACTGTGAATACACAACAGGGTCGGGATGTAGCCCACGGCCTCCTGTGTACCGGGCGAGGGAGTCAACATCTCCCTCTCCTCCCCCATCGTCAGTGGCCGGGATGTAGCCCACGGCCTCCTGCGTACCGGGCGAGGGAGTCAACATCTCCCTCTCCTCCCCCATCGTCAGTGGTCGGGATCGAATCCACGACCTCCTGAGTACCGGGCGAGGTAGTCAACATCTCCCTCTCCTCCCCCATCGTCAGTGGCCGGGATGTAGCCCACGGCCTCCTGTGTACCTGGCGAGGTAGTCAACATCTCCCTCTCCTCCCCCATCGTCAGTGGTCGGGATCGAATCCACGACCTCCTGAGTACCGGGCGAGGGAGTCAACATCTCCCTCTCCTCCCCCATCCTCCCCATCCTCCTCCCCCCCAGGTGCAGCTCTTCCTGTGCGACTCGTGGCTGCCGTCGCTGGCCCAGTCCCTGCGCGCCGCCCTGCTGGCCGGTGGCGCCGGTGGCGCCGGTGGTGCCACCGGCGCCACCGGCGCCACCGGCGCCGCCCCGACGCTGGACCCCGGCGAGCGCCGCTGGTCCTCGTACCGCCGCTCCAAGCTGCGCCGCCTGCTGGAGGCCGTGCGCCTGCGCACGGAGCACGCCCTGCGGGGCCTGGCCCTGCACTCGGCCGGCGCCTTCGCGCGGACGCTGCAAGACGCCTGCCAGGGCGGTGCCGGTGGTGGTGGTGGTGCCGGTGGTGGTGGTGGTGCCGGTGGTGGTGGTGGTGGTGGTGCCGGCGCGAGCGACGGTCCCCGTGCCGGTGCTGACGTTGCCGAGGTCACCGGTGCGGAGGAGGCACCGGGCACGTTGGTGTGGGGTCCGGATCTCATCAACAGCCCCTACAAGTGAGGCGGTCTGCCTGCCTGCATCACCGCCATCGCCGCCACCACCACCACCACCATCACCACCATCATCATCACCACCTCCACCATCATCACCGCCACCACCACCATCACCTACACCATCATCATTATCATCACCACCACCATCACCACCATCACCTACACCATCATCATCATCACCACCACCACCATCACCACCATCATCATCACCACCACCACCATCACCACCATCACCATCATCACCGCCACCACCACCATCACCTACACCATCATCATCATCACCACCACCACCATCACCACCATCACCTACACCATCATCATCATCATCACCACCACCACCATCACCACCATCACCATCATCACCGCCACCACCACCATCACCTACACCATCATCATCATCACCACCACCACCACCATCACCACCATCACCTACACCATCATCATCATCATCACCACCACCACCATCACCACCATCACCATCATCACCGCCACCACCACCATCACCTACACCATCATCATCATCACCACCACCACCATCACCACCACCACCATCATCACCGCCACCACCACCATCACCTACACCATCATCATCATCACCACCACCACCACCATCACCACCACCACCATCACCACCACCATGTCTTGTCACTTCCTGCTTACCCGCTCGCTCCCTTCCTCGCTCACTCACTCACCCACTCACTCACTCACTTGCTCACCCGCTCGCTCACTCGCTCACCCACTCACTCACTTGCTCACCCGCTCACTCACTCACCCAATCACTCGCTCACCCACTCACTCACCCACTCACTCACTCACCCACTCACTCACTTGCTCACTCACCCACCCAATCGCTCACTCGCTCACCTACTCACTCACTCGCTCACTCACCCACTCACTCACCCACTCACTCACCCACTGCATAGTACTTCTACTATATAGTACTACTACTTTATCATAGTAGTGTAACTCGTGTAGTCAGCCTGGTGGTCCACCACTATAGTGTATAGTCAGCCTGGTGGTCCACCACCATAGTGTATAGTTAGCCTGGTGGTCCACCACTTAGTGTGTAGTTAGCCTGGTGGTCCACCACTACAGTGTGTAGTTAGCCTGGTGGTCCACCACTTAGTGTGTAGTCAGCCTGGTGATCCACCACCATAGTGTGTAGTGAGCCTGGTGGTCCACCACCATAGTGTGTAGTTACCCTGGTGGTCCACCACCATAGTGTATAGTGAGCCTGGTGGTCCACCACTTAGTGTGTAGTCAGCCTGGTGGTCCACCACCATAGTGTGTAGTCAGCCTGGTGGTCCACCACTATAGGGTGTAGTCAGCCTGGTGGTCCACCACTATAGGGTGTAGTTAGCCTGGTGGTCCACCACCATAGTGTGTAGTTAGCCTGGTGGTCCACCACTATAGTGTGTAGTTAGCCTGGTAGTCCACCACCATAGTGTGTAGTCAGCCTGGTGGTCCACCACTATAGTGTGTAGTTAGCCTGGTGGTCCACCACCATAGTGTGTAGTCAGCCTGGTGGTCCACCACCATAGTGTGTAGTTAGCCTGGTGGTCCACCACCATAGGGTGTAGTCAGCCTGGTGGTCCACCACCATAGTGTGTAGTTAACCTGGTGGTCCACCACTTAGTGTGTAGTCAGCCTGGTGGTCCACCACCATAGTGTGTAGCTAGCCTGGTGGTCCACCACTATAGTGTGTAGTCAGCCTGGTGGTCCACCACTTAGTGTGTAGTTAGCCTGGTGGTCCACCACCATAGTGTGTAGTCAGCCTGGTGGTCCACCACTATAGTGTGTAGTTAGCCTGGTGGTCCACCACCATAGTGTGTAGTCAGCCTGGTGGTCCACCACCATAGTGTGTAGTCAGCCTGGTGGTCCACCACTATAGTGTGTAGTTAGCCTGGTGGTCCACCACCATAGTGTGTAGTTAGCCTGGTGGTCCACCACTATAGGGTGTAGTCAGCCTGGTGGTCCACCACTATAGGGTGTAGTCAGCCTGGTGGTCCACCACCATAGTGTGTAGTTAACCTGGTGGTCCACCACTTAGTGTGTAGCTAGCCTGGTGGTCCACCACTTAGTGTGTAGTTAGCCTGGTGGTCCACCACCATAGTGTGTAGTTAACCTGGTGGTCCACCACTTAGTGTGTAGCTAGCCTGGTGGTCCACCACTATAGTGTGTAGTTAGCCTGGTGGTCCACCACCATAGTGTGTAGTCAGCCTGGTGGTCCACCACTATAGTGTGTGGTCAGCCTGGTGGTCCACCACCATAGTGTGTAGTCAGCCTGGTGGTCCACCACCATAGTGTGTAGTTAGCCTGGTGGTCCACCACCATAGTGTGTAGTCAGCCTGGTGGTCCACCACCATAGGGTGTAGTCAGCCTGGTGGTCCACCACTATAGTGTGTAGTCAGCCTGGTGGTCCACCACTATAGGGTGTAGTTAGCCTGGTGGTCCACCACCACAGTGTATAGTCAGCCTGGTGGTCCACCACCATAGTGTGTAGTCAGCCTGGTGGTCCACCACTATAGGGTGTAGTTAGCCTGGTGGTCCACCACCACAGTGTATAGTCAGCCTGGTGGTCCACCACCATAGTGTGTAGTCAGCCTGGTGGTCCACCACTATAGTGTGTAGTGAGCCTGGTGGTCCACCACTTAGTGTGTAGTCAGCCTGGTGGTCCACCACTTAGTGTGTAGTTAGCCTGGTGGTCCACCACCATAGTGTGTAGTTATCCTGGTGGTCCACCACCATAGTGTATAGTTAGCCTGGTGGTCCACCACCATAGTGTGTAGTCAGCCTGGTGGTCCACCACTATAGTGTGTAGTTAGCCTGGTGGTCCACCACCATAGGGTGTAGTCAGCCTGGTGGTCCACCACTATAGGGTGTAGTCAGCCTGGTGGTCCACCACTATAGTGTGTAGTTAGCCTGGTGGTTCAAAGAGTTCGTCTGCGACTTAGTTGAGTCTACTACAGTAGTAGTCCTATATAGCAGTAGTACCTTGTAGCAGTAGTACTATATAGTAGTACTATATAGTAGTATTTATTTATAAATGTGTCGTAACCCTCCGCCACCCGACACGGCCAATCAGCAAAAAAAAAGTGTCACGTTGACAAAAGACAAATAATTCACTACTTCAGCCCACCGGTGTGTTGAAGAGTTAATCCACATTTACAGTTTGAGTACGACGTTTCGCTGGTAAATACTTCCAGCATCATCGGGCAATTCGCCAGAATGGTAAAGCCCTCGCTTGCTCCCGGTTTTATATAGAGCAGAAGAGTGACGTCATCACTTAACTCATCAGGTGCAGTGATTAGAGGCGGAGGGGGGGGGGTAATGTAATTATATAATCGATTAGTAATCAGTCATTGGTTATGATTAGTAATGAGTTGTAGATTAGTAATTCTTTAAATCAAAATGTAATGTGTATTATTTAATAATACGCTTCCAGGCCGCACTAAGCCGGTAGCTGTCAGAGGGATTAAAGTTATTCTTGTTCCTCTCAATTTCAATGGATTCTCTAATTAGTCTTTGCCAGTAATAATTAGTTTTACACACCACTGCAACATTGTCAAAATCAATTGAGTGTCCTTGTTGACAAGCATGTTCTGTCACTGCCGACAGTTGTGTTTGAGATAATTTAATATTTCTCTGATGTTCTTTTAGTCTTACGCTGATGTTACGTCCCGTCTGCCCAATGTAGCAGCTGCCACATGAACAATTAATCCGATATACACCTTCTGTTGATAGTTTAGGTAATGCGTCTTTAGTGCAAGATACTAGTTTTTGAATTTTGTGTACTGTACCAAATCTTACTGTAATGTTTTGCTTTTGCAAAACGCGGGCTAATTTGTCAGTTACTCCTGAGATATATGGAATTTTTATTGTTTTAACAATCTGGTCGCTTTCAGTAGTATTGCTTTGCGATCGTGATTTGGCATTAAGTGCTCTGTTAATTTGAGCATTATTGTAGCCATTCTGTCGTAGTGCGTCTTTAACGTGTTTAATCTCTCTCACTAGACTCTCACCATCTGACACTGTTTTCGCCCGATGTACGAGCGTCTTGATAAGAGAGGATTTTTGAGCTGGATGATGATGTGATTCTGCATTCAGATAGGCATCAGTGTGCGTTTGCTTTCTGTAAACGCTGTGTGTTATTTTACCGTTTAGGCCATGTCCAAGCAAAATATCGAGGAATGGGAGTGTGTTATTCACCTCCATTTCCATGGTGAACTGGATGGCCGGGTTTTGTGCATTGAGATGATTTAGAAAATCATTAAGTGTATCTTTACCATGTGGCCAGACAACCAAAGTGTCATCCACATACCTAAACCAAAAGGATGGTTTTAATGTGCTCGAGGCAAGTGCTCTTATTTCAAAGTTTTCCATGTACAAATTTGCTATAGCAGGGGATAAAGGAGAACCCATTGCTGCTCCTTCCTTTTGTTTAAAGAAATCCCCTCTCCATAAGAAGTAAGTGTTATTTAAACAATGGCCTACTGAAAACCAAAAATGTAAAAACAAAACTGTACTGAACTTGACCAACACTGTATTAACCGGTGACATGGTCTCTGTCCTTTCTAAAGGCCTTAACTTTGCCGTTACCCCACGCACAATTCCAGTGGATGAGATAATTGCTGAGGTAGAATCAGCAGTTAGACTCCTTCCACATAATGAGGCAGAGATGACTAGACATGAGGTTGCTAAAATAATTGAGAATAGCAAAGTTCCAAAAGTAAATATTAGCTCTAACGAGGCAAAAGCCTTAAGAGAGATGCGTGTAAATAAGGATATCCAAATCCTAGCAGCTGATAAAGGCCGCACTACTGTAGTGATGTCACGAGCCGATTATGATAATAAAATTAGAAATTTACTAGAGGAAAGTACCTACATTAAAATTAAACGAGATCCAACTAATACTTTAGAACGTAAGACCACTGCAATAATTGCAAATTCATTAATCCCTAAAAATGAGCAATACCTAATTAAGCCAAGGGCCTCAAAACCACCTAGACTCTATGGGCAACCAAAGATTCATAAAATCGGCATCCCATTACGACCCATAGTCAGTACAATTGGCTCTGCCACATATCAATTAGCAAAATATATAACCAAACAAATACAGCCCTACATCGGTAAGACATCTTCATTCATAAAAAATTCAGAACATCTTGTGAATGTGATTAAAGATATTAAACTTACTCCTGATGATATTCTGGTAAGTTTTGATGTGATTTCTCTATTCACTAAGGTTCCAGTGGATGAATCGCTTAAATTACTTGATACACTAGTAAAGAATACCGGTTTACAAAAAGATATTCCGAAACTTGCTGGCCATTGTTTAAATAACACTTACTTCTTATGGAGAGGGGATTTCTTTAAACAAAAGGAAGGAGCAGCAATAGCAAATTTGTACATTGAAAACTTTGAAATAAGAGCACTTGCCTCGAGCACATTAAAACCATCCTTTTGGTTTAGGTATGTGGATGACACTTTGGTTGTCTGGCCACATGGTAAAGATACACTTAATGATTTTCTAAATCATCTCAATGCACAAAACCCGGCCATCCAGTTCACCATGGAAATGGAGGTGAATAACACACTCCCATTCCTAGATATTTTGCTTGGACATGGCCTAAACGGTAAAATAACACACAGCGTTTACAGAAAGCAAACGCACACTGATGCCTATCTGAATGCAGAATCACATCATCATCCAGCTCAAAAATCCTCTCTTATCAAGACGCTCGTACATCGGGCGAAAACAGTGTCAGATGGTGAGAGTCTAGTGAGAGAGATTAAACACGTTAAAGACGCACTACGACAGAATGGCTACAATAATGCTCAAATTAACAGAGCACTTAATGCCAAATCACGATCGCAAAGCAATACTACTGAAAGCGACCAGATTGTTAAAACAATAAAAATTCCATATATCTCAGGAGTAACTGACAAATTAGCCCGCGTTTTGCAAAAGCAAAACATTACAGTAAGATTTGGTACAGTACACAAAATTCAAAAACTAGTATCTTGCACTAAAGACGCATTACCTAAACTATCAACAGAAGGTGTATATCGGATTAATTGTTCATGTGGCAGCTGCTACATTGGGCAGACGGGACGTAACATCAGCGTAAGACTAAAAGAACATCAGAGAAATATTAAATTATCTCAAACACAACTGTCGGCAGTGGCAGAACATGCTTGTCAACAAGGACACTCAATTGATTTTGACAATGTTGCAGTGGTGTGTAAAACTAATTATTACTGGCAAAGACTAATTAGAGAATCCATTGAAATTGAGAGGAACAAGAATAACTTTAATCGCTCTGACAGCTACCGGCTTAGTGCGGCCTGGAAGCGTATTATTAAATAATACACATTACATTTTGATTTAAAGAATTACTAATCTACAACTCATTACTAATAATAACCAATGACTGATTACTAATCGATTATATAATTACATTACCCCCCCTCCGCCTCTAATCACTGCACCTGATGAGTTAAGTGATGACGTCACCCTGCTGCTCTATATAAAACCGGGAGCAAGCGAGGGCTTTACCATTCTGGCGAATTGCCCGATGATGCTGGAAGTATTTACCAGCGAAACGTCGTACTCAAACTGTAAATGTGGATTAACTCTTCAACACACCGGTGGGCTGAAGTAGTGAATTATTTGTCTTTTGTCAACGTGACACTTTTTTTTTTGCTGATTGGCCGTGTCGGGTGGTGGAGGGTTACGACACATTTATAAATAAACACGATCTAACCCAAAAACCTATATTATGAATAATATTGGTCGCGAAAGCCTACGTGTTAAACTATATAGTAGTAATAGTACTATATAGTAGTAATATACAGTAGTAGTACTATATACTACTATATAGTACTACTATATAGTATATAGTAGTACTATATAGTAGTACTATCTAGTAGTAGTAGTACTATATAGTAGTACTATATAGTAGTGGTACTATCTTCTTTGGTTCTTTCGGTGAAGTCATGTAGAATGAGAATAAAATGATAAAATAATAAAATATAATAACACAATAAAATTCTCACGACGTTTCAGCCACAACACAAGTGGCCTTCATCAGGTGAAGGGACGAGACTGTCTGGAGGACAGCGCTGGAGCGAACGAAGCCAAGCTCAGACCGCGACCTTTAAGCTGTGTGAGAAGGAATTAAGGTGCCTTGACAAAGGAATTAGCATAAAAATTTGCATTTAATTGGCGGACTTAGCATGATGAACGGTGTAGAGGGGTTGAACATGTGCAGACCGGCGAGGCGGGGAGGGGGAGTTTACATATTGATGGTGTGAAAAGGGAATTTAAGCAGCTGCGAAGGTTTGGGATACCACTACTTGAAAAAAAATGTACTGTAACATTGAAAATTAGTTTAATGTTTGGTTCGGAGAATTTAGCATTGAAATAGCTGAGTGATTAGCTTGTGACTGGTCACAGAAATGGCTATGTTAAAGTCAAAGCCTACACATCCACAGAGGCACCCAGTACAAATCAAACAGGAGAATTTAGCATTGAAATAGCAGAGTGATTAGCTTGTGACTGGTCACAGAAATGGCTATGTTAAAGTCAAAGCCTACACATCCACAGAGGCACCCAGTACAAATCAAACAGGAGAATTTAGCATTGAAATAGCAGAGTGATTAGCTTGTGACTGGTCACAGAAATGGCTATGTTAAAGTCAAAGCCTACACATCCACAGAGGCACCTAGTATAAATCAAACAGGAGAATTTAGCATTGAAATAACTGAGGGATTAGCTTGTGACTGGTCATAGAAATAGCTATGTTAAAGTCAAAGCCTACACATCCACAGAGGCACCTAGTACAAATCAAACAGGAGAATTTAGCATTGAAATAGCTGAGTGATTAGCTTGTGACTGGTCACAGAAATGGCTATGTTAAAGTCAAAGCCTGCACATCCACAGAGGCACCTAGTATAAATCAAACAGGAGAATTTAGCATTGAAATAGCTGAGTGATTAGCTTGTGACTGGTCACAGAAATGGCTATGTTAAAGTCAAAGCCTACACATCCACAGAGGCACCTAGTACAAATCAAACAGGAGAATTTAGCATTGAAATAACTGAGGGATTAGCTTGTGACTGGTCATAGAAATAGCTATGTTAAAGTCAAGCCTACACATCCACAGAGGCACCTAGTACAAATCAAACAGGAGAATTTAGCATTGAAATAACTGAGGGATTAGCTTGTGACTGGTCACAGAAATGGCTATGTTAAAGTCAAAGCCTACACATCCACAGAGGCACCTAGTATAAATCAAACAGGAGTATTTAGCATTGAAATAACTGAGGGATTAGCTTGTGACTGGTCATAGAAATAGCTATGTTAAAGTCAAAGCCTACACATCCACAGAGGCACCTAGTACAAATCAAACAGGAGAATTTAGCATTGAAATAGCTGAGTGATTAGCTTGTGACTGGTCACAGAAATGGCTATGTTAAAGTCAAAGCCTGCACATCCACAGAGGCACCTAGTATAAATCAAACAGGAGAATTTAGCATTGAAATAACTGAGGGATTAGCTTGTGACTGGTCATAGAAATAGCTATGTTAAAGTCAAAGCCTACACATACACAGAGGCACCTAGTATAAATCAAACAGGATAATTTAGCATTGAAATAACTGAGGGATTAGCTTGTGACTGGTCATAGAAATAGCTATGTTAAAGTCAAAGCCTACACATACACAGAGGCACCTAGTACATGGATGCCAAAGGGGCTGCAACAACTCGACTATCATATAGTAAACTGATGTGAAAAAACCGATGTCTAAATTACATCAATATAATAAATGTACTCAATATATTCTTCAATAAGCTGAGCTATTAACATTAACTGGGTATACACTACACAATGTAATGAATACCATATAGTAAACCAATAAAAAAACAAAAATATGAACAAAAATATAAATGTTCAACCCCTCTACACCGTTCATCATGCTAAGTCCGCCAATTAAATGCTAATTTTTATGCTAATTCCTTTGTCAAGGCGCTCTGTTTTCTTCTCACACAGCTTAAAGGTCGCGGTCTGAGCTTGGCTTCGTTCGCTCCAGCGCTGTCCTCCAGACAGTCTCGTCCCTTCACCTGATGAAGGCCACTTGTGTTGTGGCCGAAACGTCGTGAGAATTTTATTGTGTTATTTTATTTTATTATTTTATTATTTTATTCTCATTCTACGTGGCTTTACCTATATAGTAGTAATTTACAGTAGTAGTGCTATATAGTGGTACTGTATAGTAGTATTAAATAGTAGTAGTGTGTCGTGTAACATACAGTGTTTGTGTGTCATTGTGTAGTACTATATAGTAGTAGTACTTTATAGTATATAGTAGTAGTGTGTAGTGTATCAGTGTGTGTGTGTCATTGTGTAGTACTATATAGTTGTAGTAGTATATAGTAGTAGTGTGTAGTGTATCAGTGTGTGTGTGTCATTGTGTAGTACTATATAGTAGTAGTAGTATATAGTATATAGTAGTAGTGTGTAGTGTATCAGTGTGTGTGTGTGGCATTGTGTAGTACTATATAGTAGTAGTATATAGTATATAGTAGTAGTGTGTAGTGTATCAGTGTGTGTGTGTCATTGTGTAGTACTATATAGTAGTAGTAGTGTATAGTATATAGTAGTGGTGTGTAGTGTATCAGTGTGTGTGTGTCATTGTGTAGTACTATATAGTAGTAGTATATAGTAGTAGTGTGTAGTGTGTCAGTGTGTGTGTGTCATTGTGTAGTACTATATAGTGGTAGTAGTATATAGTATATAGTAGTGTGTAGTGTATCAGTGTGTGTGTGTCATTGTGTAGTACTATATAGTAGTAGTAGTATATAGTATATAGTAGTGTGTAGTGTATCAGTGTGTGTGTGTCATTGTGTAGTACTATATAGTAGTAGTAGTATATAGTAGTAGTGTGTAGTGTGTCAGTGTGTGTGTGTCATTGTGTAGTACTATATAGTAGTAGTAGTGTATAGTATATAGTAGTGGTGTGTAGTGTATCAGTGTGTGTGTGTCATTGTGTAGTACTATATAGTAGTAGTAGTGTATAGTATATAGTAGTGGTGTGTAGTGTATCAGTGTGTGTGTGTCATTGTGTAGTACTATATAGTGGTAGTAGTATATAGTAGTAGTGTGTAGTGTATCAGTGTGTGTGTGTCATTGTGTAGTACTATATAGTAGTAGTATATAGTATATAGTAGTAGTGTGTAGTGTATCAGTGTGTGTGTGTCATTGTGTAGTACTATATAGTAGTAGTAGTGTATAGTATATAGTAGTAGTGTGTAGTGTATCAGTGTGTGTGTGTGTGTGGCATTGTGTAGTACTATATAGTAGTAGTATATAGTATATTGTAGTAGTGTGTAGTGTATCAGTGTGTGTGTGTGGCATTGTGTAGTACTATATAGTTGTAGTATATAGTAGTAGTGTGTAGTGTATCAGTGTGTGTGTGTCATTGTGTAGTACTATATAGTAGTATATAGTAGTAGTATATAGTAGTAGTGTGTAGTGTATCAGTGTGTGTGTGTCATTGTGTAGTACTATATAGTTGTAGTAGTATATAGTAGTAGTGTGTAGTGTATCAGTGTGTGTGTGTCATTGTGTAGTACTATATAGTAGTAGTAGTATATAGTATATAGTAGTAGTGTGTAGTGTATCAGTGTGTGTGTGTCATTGTGTAGTACTATATAGTAGTGGTATATAGTATATAGTAGTAGTAGTATATAGTAGTAGTGTGTAGTGTATCAGTGTGTGTGTGTCATTGTGTAGTACTATATAGTAGTACTATATAGTATATAGTAGTAGTGTGTAGTGTATCAGTGTGTGTGTGTGGCATTGTGTAGTACTATATAGTAGTAGTATATAGTAGTAGTGTGTAGTGTATCAGTGTGTGTGTGTCATTGTGTAGTACTATATAGTAGTAGTAGTGTATAGTATATAGTAGTGGTGTGTAGTGTATCAGTGTGTGTGTGTCATTGTGTAGTACTATATAGTAGTAGTATATAGTATATAGTAGTAGTGTGTAGTGTGTCAGTGTGTGTGTGTCATTGTGTAGTACTATATAGTAGTAGTATATAGTATATAGTAGTAGTGTGTAGTGTATCAGTGTGTGTGTGTCATTGTGTAGTACTATATAGTAGTAGTAGTATATAGTAGTGGTGTGTAGTGTATCAGTGTGTGTGTGTCATTGTGTAGTACTATATAGTGGTAGTAGTATATAGTAGTAGTGTGTAGTGTATCAGTGTGTGTGTGTCATTGTGTAGTACTATATAGTAGTGGTATATAGTATATAGTAGTAGTAGTATATAGTAGTAGTGTGTAGTGTATCAGTGTGTGTGTGTCATTGTGTAGTACTATATAGTAGTGGTAGTATGTAGTATATAGTAGTAGTGTGTAGTGTATCAGTGTGTGTGTGTCATTGTGTAGTACTATATAGTAGTATATAGTATATAGTAGTGGTGTGTAGTGTATCAGTGTGTGTGTGTCATTGTGTAGTACTATATAGTAGTAGTAGTATATAGTATATAGTAGTGTGTAGTGTATCAGTGTGTGTGTGTCATTGTGTAGTACTATATAGTAGTAGTAGTATATAGTAGTAGTGTGTAGTGTATCAGTGTGTGTGTGTCATTGTGTAGTACTATATAGTAGTATATAGTAGTAGTGTGTAGTGTATCAGTATGTGTGTGTAGTGTATCAGTATGTGTGTGTAGTGTATCAGTATGTGTGTGTAGTGTATCAGTATGTGTGTGTAGTGTATCAGTATGTGTGTGTAGTGTATCAGTATGTGTGTGTAGTGTATCAGTATGTGTGTGTAGTGTATCAGTATGTGTGTGTAGTGTATCAGTATGTGTGTGTAGTGTATCAGTATGTGTGTGTAGTGTATCAGTATGTGTGTGTAGTGTATCAGTATGTGTGTGTAGTGTATCAGTATGTGTGTGTAGTGTATCAGTATGTGTGTGTAGTGTATCAGTATGTGTGTGTAGTGTATCAGTATGTGTGTGTAGTGTATCAGTATGTGTGTGTAGTGTATCAGTATGTGTGTGTAGTGTATCAGTATGTGTGTGTAGTGTATCAGTATGTGTGTGTAGTGTATCAGTGTGTGTGTGTAGTGTATCAGTATGTGTGTGTAGTGTATCAGTATGTGTGTGTAGTGTATCAGTATGTGTGTGTAGTGTATCAGTATGTGTGTGTAGTGTATCAGTATGTGTGTGTAGTGTATCAGTATGTGTGTGTAGTGTATCAGTATGTGTGTGTAGTGTATCAGTGTGTGTGTGTAGTGTATCAGTATGTGTGTGTAGTGTATCAGTATGTGTGTGTAGTGTATCAGTATGTGTGTGTAGTGTATCAGTATGTGTGTGTAGTGTATCAGTATGTGTGTGTAGTGTATCAGTATGTGTGTGTAGTGTATCAATATGTGTGTGTAGTGTATCAGTATGTGTGTGTAGTGTATCAGTATGTGTGTAGTGTATCAGTATGTGTGTTTGCGTCAGACCTAGGAGGGGCCCTCTGTTTGCTGTGGACCTGTCCATGGACTCTGCTGGGGTCCACTTCAGCACCCCGCTGGAGCTCTTTGAGCCGACCGTTGTGGAGCTGTTTGACAGCGGCATCCGTGCCACGCACAACGTGCCCCATCTGGAGAAGGTGTCCCTGTCTGTGTCTGTCTGTCTGTCTGTGTGTGTGTCTGTCTGTGTGTGTGTGGTTGTGTCTCTGTGTGTGTGTGTGTCTCTGTGTGTGTGTGTCTGTGTGTGTGTGTATGTGTATGTGTCTGTGTGTGTCTGTGTCTGTGTGTGTGTGTATGTGTATGTGTCTGTGTGTGTCTGTGTCTGTGTGTGTGTGTCTGTGTGTGTTTGTGTCTGTGTGTTTGTGTGTGTCTGTGTATGTGTGTCTCTTTGAGTCGACCGTTGTGGAGCTGTTTGACAGCGGCATCCGTGCCACACACAACGTGCCCCATCTGGAGAAGGTGTCCCTGTCTGTGTCTGTCTGTCTGTCTGTGTGTTTGTCTGTGTGTGTGTGTCTGTGTGTGTGTCTGTGTGTGTGTTTGTGTCTGTGTGTTTGTGTGTGTCTGTGTTTGTGTGTGTCTGTGTGTATGTGTCTGTGTGTGTGTGTCTGTGTATGTCTGTGTGTCTGTGTCTGTCTGTGTGTGTCTCTGTCTGTGTGTGGTTGTGTCTCTGTGTGTGTGTGTCTCTCTGTCTGTCTGGGTGTGTCTGTGTGTCTGTGTGTCTGTGTATGTGTGTCTCTTTGAGCCGACCGTTGTGGAGCTGTTTGACAGCGGCATCCGTGCCACACACAACGTGCCCCATCTGGAGAAGGTGTCCCTGTCTGTGTCTGTCTGTCTGTCTGTGTGTGTCTGTGTGTGTGTGTATGTGTATGTGTCTGTGTGTGTCTGTGTCTCTGTGTGTGTGTCTCTGTGTGTGTCTGTGTATGTGTGTTTGTGTGTGTCTGTGTTTGTGTGTGTCTGTGTGTGTGTGTCTGTGTATGTGTCTGTGTATGTGTGTGTCTGTCTGTGTGTGTGTGTTTGTGTGTTTGTGTGTGTCTGTGTGTGTGTCTCTCTGTCCGTGTGTGTGTCTGTGTGTGTGTCTGTGTCTGTCTGTGTGTGTCTGTGTGTGTGTTTGTGTATGTGTCTGTGTGTGTGTCTGTGTGTGTGTCTGTGTGTGTGTGTGTCTGTGCGTGTGTCTGTGTGTGTCTGTGTGTGTGTCTGTCTGTCTGGGTGTGTGTCTCTGTGTGTGTAGGTGTGTGTATGTGTCTGTCTGTGTGTGTGTGTGTGTCTGTGTGTGTGGGTGTGTGTGTGTCTGTCTGTGTGTGTTTGTGTCTGTCTGGGTGTGTGTGTCTGTGTATGTGTCTGTGTGTGTAGGTGTTTGTCTGTCTGTGTGTCTGCGTGTGTGTCTGTCTGTGTGTGTTTGTGTCTGTCTGTGTGTGTGTGTGTGTCTCTGTCTGTCTGGGTGTGTGTGTGTGTGCGTGTGTGTCTGTCTGTGTGTGTTTGTGTCTGTGTGTGTGTCTGTGTGTGTGTCTGTGTGTGTGTGTGTGTCTGTGCGTGTGACTGTGTGTGTCTGTGTGTGTGTCTGTCTGTCTGGGTGTGTGTCTCTGTGTGTGTAGGTGTGTGTATGTGTCTGTCTGTGTGTGTGTCTGTGTGTGTGGGTGTGTGTGGGTCTGTCTGTGTGTGTTTGTGTCTGTCTGGGTGTGTGTGTCTGTGTATGTGTCTGTGTGTGTAGGTGTTTGTCTGTCTGTGTGTCTGCGTGTGTGTCTGTCTGTGTGTGTTTGTGTCTGTCTGTGTGTGTGTGTGTCTCTGTCTGTCTGGGTGTGTGTGTGTCTGCGTGTGTGTCTGTCTGTCTGTGTGTGTTTGTGTCTGTGTGTGTGTCTCTCTGTCTGTCTGGGTGTGTGTCTGCGTGTGCGTCTGTCTGTCTGTGTCTGTTTGTGTCTGTGTGTCTGTGTGTGTCTCTCTGTCTGTCTGGGTGTGTGTCTGCGTGTGTGTCTGTCTGTGTGTGTTTGTATCTGTCTGTGTGTGTCTCTCTCTGTCTGTCTGTGTGTGTGTGTGTGTGTCTGCGTGTGTGTCTGTCTGTCTGTGTGTGTTTGTGTCTGTCTGTGTGTGTGTCTGTCTCTCTGTCTGTCTGGGTGTGTGTGTTTGTGTCTGTCTGTGTATGTGTGTCTCTCTGTCTGTCTGGGTGTGTGTGTCTGTGTGTGTGTCTGTGTGTGTAGGTGTCTGTCTGTCTGTGTGTGTCTGTCTGTCTGTGTGGGTGTATGTGTCTGTGTATGTGTGTTTGTCTGTGCGAATGGGGAGCGGTAGTGTAGCGGTTAGCGCTACGCTGCGCTATGAACCTGGTGACCCGGGTTCAATTCCCGCTCACGGCCAACACCAATGACAATTATCTGAACCGGTCCCGGGCCTCCCCTAGGTCGACTCAGCCTCAAATGAGTACCTGGTGCGGTGTGTAAATATCGCCACTGGGGAGACAAAGGCGGTCGGGCGTGGTGCTGACCACCCATCCCCTCGTGTACCATTCCGGCCTTCATAGGCGCTCGCTAACAGCACTTGCCCCTACAGTCTGTTAAGGCTACACGGGGAATATTTTTGTCTTTGTCTGTCTGTTTGTGGTCCGGCAAAAAGAACCCCCTACCGCCTCGTGGTGCCGGGTGGCAACGCTGTGGTGGGCAGTGGCGTGGGGGGAGGGCCAATTTAGATTGGCCTTTCCCCTCATGGCGTTTGTAACCACCACAGTGGCCACATGGGGGCTCTGGATGGGTGCGAGGGGCTGGTAACCCCTCCACCTTCAATAAATTACCACTAAACCACGACTGAAAAATGTAATTAATAAGCTTGTGCCGGAGGCCCCGGGGGGACAGGCGTCTATGACGTCTCCTGGCCAAAGCCCATTTTGCGGAGCCAGGAGACTAAATCCTTACCCTCGGGGCTCCTCCAGATACAACGAAAAGCCACTTCGTGTGGCCACGCAGAATGTTCTAACGCTCACTGCGGAGGAGAGGCTGCCACTCCTCTGTCGGGAGCTGGACCGCTACCGCCTGCATCTCTGTGGTATTCAGGAGGTCCGGTGGACCGGCTCTGGCTCCTGCCACCGTGAGTGGTGGACAGTCCTCTAACTCGGGGCAGCAGACTGCCAAACACCAGGGAGTGGCTATTCTGAACAAAATAATGAAGGGGGCGTGGGAGCGTGGCGGTGAGGTGTGAGAAGCTGTAAGCCCCAGGCTACTTTGGGCTCGCCTTCCCATCAACCAGAGACGAGGAGTGGTGGTCGTGGTTACTTATGCCCCCCACTGAAGACGAACATCCGTGGAGGGATGCAGGCAAAGCCCATGAGTCAGATGCCTTCTATGACCTCCTGTCACAGGTGCTGGCTTAAGTGGCCCCTCGGGATAGAGTCATCTTGTTGGGTGACTTCAATGCCCGAGTTGGTCATGATGCTAGCACCTGGTCTGGAGTGATAAGAGGGCATGGGCAGATCAGCTCAATAACAATGGTAGGAGGCTGCTAGATTTGTGTGCAGCCCATGGGCTTGTAATTACCAACACGCTGTTCCGGCATCGGCGCATCCACACAATATCATGGATGCATTCCGGGTCCAAGCAAGAACATCTGCTGGACTACATAGTGATGGAACAGCGGATGCGGGCCCATGTCCTTGACACCAGGACCTACCGTGGAGCTGATCTGACCACTGACCATCGACTTGTCATCTGTAAGATGCACCTGCCATTCTTCCACTCCGGTGGTGGGTGTACACCCAGGACCCCATTCAAACCCTTAGTGGCATGGTCTCAGCTAGCTGATGAAAGTTGCAAGCGAGAATTTCATCATCACTTGCGGTTGGGGTTGGCATCGTCCCCCACTCCTGATGTCGAGGGGAAATGGGCGAGGTTTAGGACTGTGGCTCATGCAGCTGCAATGGCAGCATTGGGTATACGGTCCAGACCTCCCCAGAGAGCCTGGCTGACAGAGGAGGTGTTCAGGCTGGCTGAGAAAAAGCGACAGGCCCACTCTCACTGGCTACAGCATCCCACGTCAGAGAATGAGGAGGCTTACCGCAGCCTTCGCTCAGAGGTTCGGAGAGCCGCGAGGCACTGCAAGGATGGGTGGTGGTTGCGGGTTGCTGAGGAGATGGAGTCTGCCTCAATGGCTCACGATCACAAATCGCTATATAATTCCAAATAAAAGTAACCTGCAGCGCCACACCTATTACCATCATTATGAGAAAGAATGGTGATCCAATCTCCAACCCCCAGAAACAGGTTTGCAGATTTGCTGAGCATTTCTGTGAGGTCCTGGGGGAGGGGAAATCCCTCAGCCTGGAAAACATCGTGGCACAAAGTGGGGATGACCCTGCCGAAGCCGCGGTGCCTCAAATATTGGAATAAGAAGTCACCCCCTGTGAGTAGCTGGCTGAGGTGCCATCTGTTGAGGAAGCACTGAAGGCGATCCAGAGTCTGAGGCCAGCAATGACACCGGGCAGAGATGATCTCCCAAGCGAAATGCTGAGGTAGGGTGGCGTTTGTGCACAGACTGCCCTATATGACATCATAACAACAGTCTGGACCACTGGACGGGTTCCGCTGGACTGGATGGATGCCCTGGTGGTCCCCCTCTTTAAGAAGGGGGACCGTACAGACTGTAACAACTACAGGGGCATCTCACTCCACAGTGTGCCGGGAAAGGTCCTGGCAAGGATTATTCAACATCGCGTTGCCAGGCACGCTGAAGAGAGGCTTGCGGAGCCCCAATGCGATTTCAGGAAAGGGCGGTCCTGCACAGATGCCATATTTTCTGTCCGTCTGCTACAGCAGAGGTGTAGGGAATTCCAACAAGACCTACATCTCTGCTTTATTGACCTGGTCAAGGCCTATGATACCATCAGTAGGCCTGGGCTTTGGGTTGTTCTTCATGCTTTTGGAGTCCCTGACCCTCTGCTCACGATCATTAAGGACCTTCATGATGGTGAGCGGGCCCAAGTAAAACTACGTGGCCAGGAGTCAGAGCCATTCCCTTTATACCTTGGGGTGCGACAGGGATGTCCTCTGGCTCCCACATTATTTAACATCTATTTTGACCACGTAGTTTGTGAATCCTTCAATAGTTGTACCGGGGGAATCTATATTTGTTACAGATATAATGGGAGGCTGATCGATGCCCGGGTGTGGTCAAGGGATGGCTCCCTATTGCTCAACCATGTTATGTATGCCAATGATCTGGTAATCGCTGGTCACTCAGAGGAGGAGTTGGAGGCGCTGCTGCTAAACCTGGAGCTTGCCACTAAGAAGTGAGGCCTTACCATCAGCCCCACCACAACTAAGCACCTGCCAGGGTATTTTGTACCATCGGAAACTCCACCCCAATTGGTGATGGGGCAGTTGTGGAGAGAGTGGAGAGTTTCCCATATCTGGGCAGTGTGGTTATGACCGGCTCCAGTTTAACAGCAGAGGTCTCACTCAGAATCAGTCGAGCGGCATTATCTTTACATCGGTTGCGTAACGCTGTGTGGAAGCTACCTGGTCTGTCGCTCTGCACGAAGCTTCAGGTCTTCTCGGCCACGGTCATTCCCTCCCTTCTCTACGCTTGTGAAACGTGGAATCCCCTAATGGAACATCTTTGCCGGTTAGAAACATTTAGGCTAGCCTGCCTACGATCCATCCTGGGTTTAATCAGGCTGGATTCTGAGGAGCCTGCAAATCTTTGAAAGATCTGAACAAAGTCCCATCGTTGAGCTCCTCCTGCAGGCAAGGCTGCGTTGGCTGGGTCATGTAGCCCGCACGCCCAGCCACCACATGCCTTAACACCTTTTGTTCGGCTGGATCGAGGGGGCTAAACGGGCGCGGCACGCGCTAGAGAAGAGATGGAGTGATGTGGTACAGGAGGACGTGGAGCTGAGTGGACTTGCCGATGACCGGTATCAGCGGTGTCAAGATCGGCCTCTGTGGAGGAGGCTCATGAAGGACGCTACTGGGTGGGTCGGAGGCAGTCGCCCTCCAACAACAACGGAGGGCGGAGGAGCGACGCTCACAACAACGAACGGAGCGCCGGGTGGCTAAAGCACAGCAGGTTGGCACAGTAGGTGGCACAGGTGGTGCATCAGCCAGTCATCTCAGTCAGTCGACCCGTGGCACCTGGGTCTGCCCCGTGACCTTCTGCCAGCGGGCGTTCGACACTTCACGTGGCCTCAAGGTGCACATCGCCTGGCACAAGCGTCGTGGTGACGTCACCGCCACTTAGTGGCGAATGGCGGTTGTTGTCGTTGTGCCTGCGTGTGTCTGCGTGTGTGTCCCACCTTTTCTGCGTTTCACTGTTTCTCTGCGCGTCTGTGTGTATGTGTGTCTCTCTGTGTGTGTGTGAGTCTCTGTGTGTGTCTCACCATGTGTCTGTGTGTGTGTGTCTCTCTGTGTGTGTGTGTCTCTGTGTGTGTCTCACCGTGTGTCTGTGTGTGTGTGTGTCTCTCTCTGTGTGTGTGTGAGTCTCTGTGTGTGTCTCACCATGTGTCTGTGTGTGTGTGTCTCTGTGTGTGTGAGTCTCTGTGTGTGTCTCACCGTGTGTGTGTCTCTCTGTGTGCGTGAGTCTCACCATGTGTCTCACCGTGTGTCTGTGTGTGTGTCTCTCTGTGTGTGTGAGTCTCTGTGTGTCTCACCGTGTGTGTGCGCGTCTCTCTCTGTGTGTGTGAGTCTCTGTGTGTCTCACCGTGTGTGTGTGTGTGTCTCTCTGTGTGTGTGAGTCTCTGTGTGTGTGAGTCTCTGTGTGTGTCTCACCGTGTGTCTGTGTGTGTGTGTCTCTCTGTGTGTGTGAGTCTCTGTGTGTCTCTGTGTGTGTGTGAGTCTCTGTGTGTGTCTCACCGTGTATCTCTGTGTGTGTGCGCGTCTCTCTCTGTGTGTGCGTGAGTCTCTGTGTGTGTCTCACCGTGTGTGTGTGTCTCTCTGTGTTTGTGAGTCTCTGTGTGTGTGTGAGTCTCTGTGTGTGTGTCTCTGTGTGTGTGTGAGTCTCTGTGTGTGTGTGAGTCTCTGTGTGTGTCTCACCGTGTGTCTGTGTGTGTGTGTCTCTCTGTGTGTGTGAGTCTCTGTGTGTGTGTCTCTCTGTGTGTGTGAGTCTCTATGTGTGTCTCACCGTGTGTCTGTGTGTGTGTCTCTCTGTGTGTGAGTCTCTGTGTGTGTGTCTCTCTGTGTGCGTGAGTCTCTGTGTGTGTCTCACCGTGTGTCTCACCGTGTGTCTGTGTGTGTGTGCGCGTCTCTCTCTGTGTGTGTGAGTCTCTGTGTGTCTCTCTGTGTGTGTGAGTCTCTGTGTGTGTGTCTCTCTGTGTGTGCGTGAGTCTCTGTGTGTGTCTCACCGTGTGTCTGTGTGTGTGTCTCTCTGTGTGTGTCTCACCGTGTGTCTCTGTGTGCGTGTCTCTCTCTCTGTGTGTGTGAGTCTCTGTGTGTGTCTCACCGTCTCTGTGTGTGTCTCACCGTGTGTCTCTGTGTGTCTCTCTGTGTGTGTCTCACCGTGTGTCTCTGTGTGTCTCTGTGTGTGTGTCTACCCAGCTGGTGCTCCAGGGCATGTTCTTCAGTGGCACTCGGCTGCTCGAGTCCGTGTGTCTGTGTGTGTGTGAGTCTCTCTGTGTGTGTGTGTCTCTGTGTGTGTGTGTCTCTCTCTGTGTGTGTGTGTCTCTCTGTGTGTCTGTGTGTGTGTGTGTCTCTGTGTGTGTGTGAGTCTCTGTGTGTGTGTGTCTCTCTCTGTGTGTGTGTGTCTCTCTGTGTGAGTCTCTGTGTGTGTCTGTGTGTGTGAGTCTCTGTGTGTGTCTCACCGTGTGTTTGTGTGTGTGTGTCTCTCTGTGTGTGTGTGTGTCTCTCTCTGTGTGTGTGTCTACCCAGCTGGTGCTCCAGGGCATGTTCTTCAGTGGCACTCCGCTGCTCGAGTCCGTGTGTCTGTGTGTGTGTGTGAGTCTCTGTGTGTGTGTGTCTCACCGTGTGTCTCTGTGTGTGTCTCACCGTGTGTCTCTCTGTGTGTGTGTCTCTCTCTGTGTGTGTCTACCCAGCTGGTGCTCCAGGGCATGTTCTGTGTGTCTCTCTGTGTGTGTGTCTCTCTCTGTGTGTGTCTCACCGTGTGTCTGTGTGTGTCTCACCATGTGTCTCTCTGTGTGTGTCTCTCTGTGTGTGTGTCTACCCAGCTGGTGCTCCAGGGCATGTTCTTCAGTGGCACTCGGCTGCTCCAGTCCGTGTGTCTCTGTGTGTGTGTCTCTGTGTGTGTCTCTGTGTGTGTGAGTCTCTGTGTGTGCGTGTCTCTGTGAGTGTCTCACCGTCTCTCTGTGTATGTCTCACCGTGTGTCTGTGTGTGTCTCTCTCTGTGTGTGTCTCACCGTGTGTCTCTGTGTGTGAGTCTCTGTGTGTGTCTCACCGTCTCACTGTGTGTGTCTCACCGTGTGTCTGTGTGTGTCTCTCTCTCTGTGTGTGTGAGTCTCTGTGTGTGTGTGAGTCTCTGTGTGTGTCTCACCGTGTGTCTCTCTGTGTGTGTGTCTCTGTGTGTGTGAGTCTCTGTGTGTGTGAGTCTCTGTGTGTGTCTCACCGTGTGTCTGTGTGTGTGTGTCTCTCTGTGTGTGTCTCACCGTGTCTCTCTGTGTGTGTGTGTCTCTCTCTGTGTGTGTCTACCCAGCTGGTGCTCCAGGACATGTTCTTCAGTGGCACTCCGCTGCTCCAGTCCGTGTGTCTCTGTGTGTGTGAGTCTCTCTGTGTGTCTCTGTGTGTGTCTCACCGTGTGTCTCTCTGTGTGTGTCTCTCTCTGTGTGTGTGTGTCTGTGTGTGTGTCTCTCTCTGTGTGTGTGTCTACCCAGCTGGTGCTCCAGGGCATGTTCTTCAGTGGCACTCGGCTGCTCGAGTCCGTGTGTCTGTGTGTGTGTGTCTCTCTCTGTGTGTGTGTGTCTCTGTGTGTGTCTCACCGTGTGTCTGTCTCTGTGTGTGTGTGTGTGTGTCTCTCTGTGTGTGTCTACCTACCCAGCTGGTGCTCCAGGGCATGTTCTTCAGTGGCACTCCGTTGCTCCAGTCCGTGTGTCTGTGTGTGTGTGAGTCTCTCTGTGTGTGTCTGTGTGTGTGTGTCTCTCTCTGTGTGTGTGTCTCACCGTCTCTCTGTGTGTGTCTCACCGTGTGTCTCTGTCTGTGTGTGTGCGTGTCTCTCTGTGTGTGTGTGTCTCACCGTGTGTGTGTGTGAGTCTCTCTCTGTGTGTGTGAGTCTCTGTGTGTGTGTGTGTCTCTCTGTGTGTGTGTCTCTGTGTGTATCTACCCAGCTGGTGCTCCAGGGCATGTTCTTCAGTGGCACTCCGCTACTCCAGTCCGTGTGTCTGTGTGTGTGTGTCTCTCTCTGTGTGTGTCTCACCGTCTCTCTGTGTGTGTCTCACCGTGTGTCTCTCTGTGTGTGTGTGTCTCTCTCTGTGTGTGTCTCACCATGTGTCTCTCTGTGTGTCTCTCTGTGTGTGTCTACCCAGCTGGTGCTCCAGGGCATGTTCTTCAGTGGCACTCCGTTGCTCCAGTCCGTGTGTCTCCACGAGCCCGCTGTGGAGGAGCTGCGCTCGTCGCTGGCTGCGTGCGTGCGCAGGGCGCTGGAGCCAGCGCGAGCCTACGCAGACTCTCTACGGCCACTCCTGCACCTGTACAACGCCGACCCGGAGCAGCACGCCAGGTGGGCGGTGTGTGTGTGCTAGTGTGTGTGTGTGTACTAGTGTGTGTGTGTGTGTGTACTAGTGTGTGTGTGTGTGTACTAGTGTGTGTGTGTGTACTAGTGTGTGTGTGTGTGTACTAGTGTGTGTGTGTGTGTGTACTAGTGTGTGTGTGTGTGTGTACTAGTGTGTGTGTACTAGTGTGTGTACTAGTGTGTGTGTGTGTGTGTACTAGTGTGTGTGTGTGTACTAGTGTGTGTGTGTGTGTACTAGTGTGTGTGTGTGTGTACTAGTGTGTGTGTGTACTAGTGTGTGTGTGTGTGTACTAGTGTGTGTGTGTGTGTGTACTAGTGTGTGTGTGTGTACTAGTGTGTGTGTGTGTACTAGTGTGTGTGTGTGTACACTAGTGTGTGTGTGTGTACTAGTGTGTGTGTACGTGTGTGTGTGTGTACACTAGTGTGTGTGTGTGTACTAGTGTGTGTGTACTAGTGTGTGTGTACTAGTGTGTGTGTACTAGTGTGTGTGTGTGTGTACTAGTGTGTGTGTACTAGTGTGTGTGTACTAGTGTGTGTGTGTGTGTACTAGTGTGTGTGTGTGTACTAGTGTGTGTGTGTGTACTAGTGTGTGTGTGTGTACTAGTGTGTGTGTGTGTACTAGTGTGTGTGTGTGTGTACTAGTGTGTGTGTGTGTACTAGTGTGTGTGTGTTAGTGTGTGTGTGTGTACTAGTGTGTGTGTACTAGTGTGTGTGTGTGTACTAGTGTGTGTGTGTGTGTACTAGTGTGTGTGTGTGTACTAGTGTGTGTGTGTGTGTACTAGTGTGTGTGTACTAGTGTGTGTGTACTAGTGTGTGTGTGTGTACACTAGTGTGTGTGTACTAGTGTGTGTGTGTGTACTAGTGTGTGAGTGTGTGTGTACTAGTGTGTGTGTGTGTACTAGTGTGTGTGTGTGTGTGTACTAGTGTGTGTGTGTGTACTAGTGTGTGTGTGTGTACTAGTGTGTGTGTGTGTACTAGTGTGTGTGTACTAGTGTGTGTGTGTGTACTAGTGTGTGTGTACTAGTGTGTGTGTGTGTACTAGTGTGTGTGTACTAGTGTGTGTGTGTGTGTACTAGTGTGTGTGTACTAGTGTGTGTGTACTAGTGTGTGTGTGTACTAGTGTGTGTGTACTAGTGTGTGTGTACTAGTGTGTGTGTGTGTACTAGTGTGTGTGTGTGTACTAGTGTGTATGTGTGTGTACTAGTGTGTGTGTGTGTACTAGTGTGTGTGTACTAGTGTGTGTGTGTGTACTAGTGTGTGTGTGTGTACTAGTGTGTGTGTGTGTACTAGTGTGTGTGTACTAGTGTGTGTGTGTGTACTAGTGTGTGTGTGTGTACTAGTGTGTGAGTGTGTACTAGTGTGTGTACTAGTGTGTGTGTGTGTACTAGTGTGTGTGTGTGTACTAGTGTGTGTGTGTGTACTAGTGTGTGTGTGTGTACTAGTGTGTGTGTGTGTGTACTAGTGTGTGTGTACTAGTGTGTGTGTGTACTAGTGTGTGTGTGTGTACTAGTGTGTGTGTGTGTACTAGTGTGTGTGTACTAGTGTGTGTGTGTGTGTACTAGTGTGTGTGTGTGTGTACTAGTGTGTGTGTGTACTACTACTAGTGTGTGTGTACTACTACTACTAGTGTGTGTGTACTAGTGTGTGTGTGTGTACTAGTGTGTGTGTACTAGTGTGTGTGTGTGTACTAGTGTGTGTGTACTAGTGTGTGTGTACTAGTGTGTGTGTGTGTACTAGTGTGTGTGTACTAGTGTGTGTGTGTCTGTACTAGTGTGTGTGAACTAGTGTGTGTGTACTAGTGTGTGTGTGTACTAGTGTGTGTGTGTGTACTAGTGTGTGTGTGTGTACTAGTGTGTGTGTACTAGTGTGTGTGTACTAGTGTGTGTGTGTGTGTACTAGTGTGTGTGTACTAGTGTGTGTGTACTAGTGTGTGTGTGTGTACTAGTGTGTGTGTACTAGTGTGTGTGTACTAGTGTGTGTGTGTGTACTAGTGTGTGTGTACTAGTGTGTGTGTGTGTGTACTAGTGTGTGTGTACTAGTGTGTGTGTACTAGTGTGTGTGTGTACTAGTGTGTGTGTACTAGTGTGTGTGTGTGTACTAGTGTGTGTGTGTGTACTAGTGTGTGTGTGTACTAGTGTGTGTGTGTACTAGTGGTGTGTGTACTAGTGTGTGTGTGTGTACTAGTGTGTGTGTACTAGTGTGTGTGTACTAGTGTGTGTGTGTGTACTAGTGTGTGTGTGTGTACTAGTGTGTGTGTGTGTACTAGTGTGTGTGTACTAGTGTGTGTGTACTAGTGTGTGTGTGTGTACTAGTGTGTGTGTACTAGTGTGTGTGTACTAGTGTGTGTGTGTGTACTAGTGTGTGTGTGTACTAGTGTGTGTGTACTAGTGTGTGTGTACTAGTGTGTGTGTACTAGTGTGTGTGTGTGTACTAGTGTGTGTGTACTAGTGTGTGTGTGTGTACTAGTGTGTGTGTGTGTACTAGTGTGTGTGTGTACTAGTGTGTGTGTACTAGTGTGTGTGTGTGTACTAGTGTGTGTGTGTGTACTAGTGTGTGTGTGTGTGTACTAGTGTGTGTGTGTGTACTAGTGTGTGTGTACTAGTGTGTGTGTGTGTACTAGTGTGTGTGTGTACTAGTGTGTGTGTACTAGTGTGTGTGTGTGTACTAGTGTGTGTGTACTAGTGTGTGTGTGTGTGTGTACTAGTGTGTGTGTGTGTACTAGTGTGTGTGTACTAGTGTGTGTGTGTACTAGTGTGTGTGTGTGTGTACTAGTGTGTGTGTGTGTACTAGTGTGTGTGGTGTGTACTAGTGTGTGTGTGTGTACTAGTGTGTGTGTGTACTAGTGTGGTGTGTGTGACTAGTGTGTGTGTGTGTACTAGTGTGTGTAGTGTGTGTGTACTAGTGTGTGTGTGTGTGTACTAGTGTGTGTGTACTAGTGTGTGTGTGTGTGTGTGTGTACTAGTGTGTGTGTGTGTGTACTAGTGTGTGTGTGTGTGTGTACTAGTGTGCTAGTGTGTGTGTGTGTACTAGTGTGTGTGTGTGTGTGTACTAGTGTGTGTGTGTGTGTACTAGTGTGTGTGTAGTAGTGTGTACTAGTGTGTGTGTGTGTGTACTAGTGTGTGTGTGTGTGTACTAGTGTGTGTGTGTACTAGTGTGTGTGTACTAGTGTGTGTGTGTGTACTAGTGTGTGTGTGTACTAGTGTGTGTGTGTACTAGTGTGTGTGTACTAGTGTGTGTGTGTACTAGTGTGTGTGTACTAGTGTGTGTGTGTACTAGTGTGTGTGTGTACTAGTGTGTGTGTGTGTACTAGTGGTGTGTGACTAGTGTGTGTGTGTGTACTAGTGTGTGTGTACTAGTGTGTGTGTGTGTACTAGTGTGTGTGTACTAGTGTGTGGTGTACTAGTGTGTGTGTGTGTACTAGTGTGGTGTGTGTGTACTAGTGTGTGTGTGTGTACTAGTGTGTGTGTACTAGTGTGTGTGTGTGTACTAGTGTGTGTGTGTGTGTACTAGTGTGTGTGTAGTGTTGTGTACTAGTGTGTGTGTGTGTGTACTAGTGTGTGTTGTGTACTAGTGTGTGTGTACTAGTGTGTGTGTGTGTGTACTAGTGTGTGTGTACTAGTGTGTGTGTGTGTGTGTACTAGTGTGTGTGTGTGTACTAGTGTGTGTGTGTGTGTGTACTAGTGTGTGTGTACTAGTGTGTGTGTGTGTACTAGTGTGTGTGTGTACTAGTGTGTGTGTGTGTTTACTAGTGTGTGTGTGTGTACTAGTGTGTGTGTACTAGTGTGTACTAGTGTGTGTGTACTAGTGTGTACTAGTGTGTGTGTGTGTGTGTACTAGTGTGTGTGTGTGTGTGTACTAGTGTGTGCTAGTGTGTGTGTGTGTACTAGTGTGTGTGTGTGTACTAGTGTGTGTGTGTGTACTAGTGTGTGTGTGTGTACTAGTGTGTGTGTTTACTAGTGTGTGTGTGTACTAGTGTGTGTGTACTAGTGTGTGTGTGTGTACTAGTGTGTGTGTGTACTAGTGTGTGTGTGTGTGTACTAGTGTGTGTACTAGTGTGTGTGTGTACTAGTGTGTGTGTAGTAGTGTGTGTGTGTGTGTGTACTAGTGTGTGTGTGTACTAGTGTGTGTGTGTGTGTACTAGTGTGTGTCACTAGTGTGTAGTGTGTGTACTAGTGTGTAGTGTACTAGTGTGTGTGTTGTGTACTAGTGTGTGTGTTTACTAGTGTGTGTGTGTGTGTACTAGTGTGTGTGTTGTGTACTAGTGTGTGTGTACTAGTGTGTACTAGTGTGTGTGTCGTGTGTACTAGGTGTGTGGTGTGTACTAGTGTGTGCTAGTGTTGTGTGTGTGTACTAGTGTGTGTGTGTACTAGTGTGTGTGTGTTACTAGTGTGTGTGTACTAGTGTGTGTGTGTGTGTACTAGTTGTGTGTGTGTGTAATAGTGTGTGTGTACTAGTGTGTGTGTGGTACTAGTGTGTGTGTGTACTAGTGTGTGTGTGTGTTTACTAGTGTGGTGTGTGTACTAGTGGTGTGTAGGTTGGTACTAGTGTGTGTGTACTAGTGTGTGTGTGTGTACTAGTGTGTGTGTACTAGTGTGTGTGTGTGTGTGTACTAGTGTGTGTGTACTAGTGTGTGTGTGTGTGTACTAGTGTGTGTGTACTAGTGTGTGTGTGTACTAGTGTGTGTAAGTGTACTAGTGTGTGTGTGTACTAGTGTGTGTGTACTAGTGTGTGTGTGTACTAGTGTGTGTGTGTACTAGTGTGTGTGTGTGTGTTTACAAGTGTGTGAGCGTGTACTAGTGTGTGTGTACTAGTGTGTGTGTACTAGTGTGTGTGTGTACTAGTGTGTGTGTGTACATTTGTGTGTGTGTGTACTAGTGTGTGTGTACTAGTGTGTGTGTGTACTATTGTGTGTGTATGTACTAGTGTGTGTGTACTAGTGTGTGTGTGTGTACTAGTGTGTGTGTACTAGTGTGTGTGTGTACTAGTGTGTGTGTACTAGTGTGTGTGTGTGTGTTTACTAGTGTGTGAGTGTGTACTAGTGTGTGTGTACTAGTGTGTGTGTACTAGTGTGTGTGTACTAGTGTGTGTGTGTGTGTACTAGTGTGTGTGTGTACTAGTGTGTGTGTGTACTAGTGTGTGTGTGTGTGTACTAGTGTGTGTGTGTGAGTGTGTGTACTAGTGTGTGTGTGTACTAGTGTGTGTGTACTAGTGTGTGTGTGTGAGTGTGTGTACTAGTGTGTGTGTGTGTGCTAGTGTGTGTGTACTAGTGTGTACTAGTGTGTGTACTAGTGTGTGTGTGTGCTAGTGTGTGTGTGTGTGCTAGTGTGTGTGTGTACTAGTGTGTGTGTACTAGTGTGTGTGTACTAGTGTGTGTGTACTAGTGTGTGTGTACTAGTGTGTGAGTGTGTACTAGTGTGTGTGTGTGTACTAGTGTGTGTGTGTGTGTGCTAGTGTGTGTGTGTGTGTACTAGTGTGTGTGTGTGTGTACTAGTGTGTGTGTGTGTGTACTAGTGTGTGTGAGTGTGTACTAGTGTGTGTGTACTAGTGTGTGTGTACTAGTGTGTGTGTGTCTACTAGTGTGTGTGTGTGTACTAGTGTGTGTGTGTACTAGTGTGTGTGTGTGAGTGTACTAGTGTGTGAGTGTGTACTAGTGTGTGTGTGTACACTAGTGTGTGTGTACTAGTGTGTGTGTACTATTGTGTGTACTAGTGTGTGTGTGTGTACTAGCGTGTGTGTACTAGTGTGTGTGTGTGTGTGCTAGTGTGTGAGTGTGCTAGTGTGTGTGTGTACTAGTGTGTGTGAGTGTGTACTAGTGTGTGTGTGTGCTATTGTGTGTGTGTGCTAGTGTGTGTGTGTGTACTAGTGTGTGTACTAGTGTGTGTGTGTACTAGTGTGTGTGAGTACTAGTGTGTGTACTAGTGTGTGTGTGTGTACTAGTGTGTGTGTACTAGTGTGTGTGTGTGTACTAGTGTGTGTATGTACTAGTGTGTGTGTACTAGTGTGTGTGTGTGTACTAGTGTGTGTGTACTAGTGTGTGTGTGTGTGTACTAGTGTGTGTGTACTAGTGTGTGTGTACTAGTGTGTACTAGTGTGTGTGTGTGTACTAGTGTGTGTGTACTAGTGTGTGTGTGTACTAGTGTGTGTACTAGTGTGTACTAGTGTGTGAGTGTGTGTACTAGTGTGTGTGTGTACTAGTGTGTGTGTGTACTAGTGTGTGTGTACTAGTGTGTGTGTGTGTACTAGTGTGTGTGTGTACTAGTGTGTGTGTACTAGTGTGTGTGTACTAGTGTGTGTGAGTGTACTAGTGTGTGTGTTTACTAGTGTGTGTGTGTACTAGTGTGTGTGTACTAGTGTGTGTGTGTACTAGTGTGTGTGTACTAGTGTGTGTGTGTGTACTAGTGTGTGTGTGTGTACTGGTGTGTGTGTGTACTAGTGTGTGTGTACTAGTGTGTGTATACTAGTGTGTGTGTACTAGTGTGTGTGAGTGTGTACTAGTGTGTGTGTACTAGTGTGTGTGTGTGTGTACTAGTGTGTGTGTGTACTAGTGTGTGTGTGTGTACTAGTGTGTACTAGTGTACTAGTGTGTGTACTAGTGTGAGTGTACTAGTGTGTGTGTACTAGTGTGTGTGTGTGTGTGTACTAGTGTGTGTGTACTAGTGTGTACTAGTGTGTGTGTACTAGTGTGTGTGTACTAGTGTGTGTGTGTACTAGTGTGTGATTTGCTGAGCATTTCTGTGAGGTCCTGGGGGAGGGAAAATCCATCAGCCAGGAAAACATCGTGGCACAAAGTGAGGATGACCCTGCTGAGGCTGCGGTGCCTCAAATATTGGAAGAAGTCACCCCCTGGGAGTGGCTGGCTGAGGTGCCATCTGCTGAGGAAGTATTGAAGGCGATCCGGAGTCTGAGACCAGGAAAGGCAGCGGGCAGAGATGATCTCCTAGGCGAAATGCTGAGGAAGGGTGGCGTTTGTGCACAGACTGCCCTATATGACATCATAACAACAGTCTGGACCAGTGGACGGGTTCCGCAGGATTGGAAGGATGCCCTGGTGGTCCCCCTTTTTAAGAAGGGGGACCGCACAGACTGTAACAACTACAGGGGCATCTCACTCCTCAGTGTGCCGGGAAAGGTCCTGGCAAGGATTATTCAGCATCGCCTTGCCAGGCATGCTGAGGAGAGGCTTGCGGAGCCCCAATGCGGTTTCAGGAAAGGGCGGTCCTGCACAGATGCCATACTTTCTATCCGTCTGCTACAGCAGAGGTGTAGGGAATTCCAACAAGACTTACATCTCTGCTTTATTGACCTGGTCAAGGCCTATGATACCATCAGTAGGCCTGGGCTTTGGGTCGTTCTTCGTGCTTTTGGAGTACCTGACCCTCTGCTCACGATCATTAAGGACCTTCATGATGGTGAGCGGGCCCGGGTAAAACTACGTGGCCGGGAGTCAGAGCCATTCCCTGTACACTTTGGGGTGTGACAGGGATGTCCTCTGGCTCCCACATTATTTAACATCTATTTTGACCACGTAGTTCGTGAAGCCTTCAATAGCTGTACCGGGGGAATCTCCATATGGTACAGATATAATGGGAGGCTGATCGATGCCCGGGTGCGGTCAAGGGATGGCTCCCTATTGCTCAACCTCGTTATGTATGCTGATGATTTGGTAATAGCTGCTCAGTCAGAGGAGGAGTTGGAGACGCTGCTGCTGAGACTGGAGCGTGCCACTAAGAGGTGGGGCCTTACCATCAGCCCCACCAAAACTAAGCACCTGCCTGGGTATTTTGTACCATCGGACACTCCACCCCCACAACTCCCAATCGGTGATGGGGCAGTTGTGGAGAGAGTGGAGAGTTTCCCATACCTGGGCAGTGTGCTTATGACTGGCTCCAGTTTAACAGCAGAGGTCTCACTCCGAATCAGTCGAGCGGCAATATCTTTTCATCGGTTGCGTAACGCTGTGTGGAAGCTACCTGGTCTGTCACTCCGCACTAAGCTTCAGGTCTTCTCGGCCACGGTCATTCCCTCCCTTCTCTACGCTTGCGAAACGTGGACCCCCCTAATGGAACATCTTCGCCGGTTAGAAACATTTAGGCTGGCCTGCCTACGATCCATCCTGGGTTTAACCAGACTGGATTGTGTGAGGAGCTCACAAATCCTTGAAAGATCTGGGCAGGGTCCCATCGGTGAGCTCCTCCGGCAGGCAAGGCTGCGATGGCTGGGTCATGTAGCCCGCATGCCCAGCCACCGCATGCCGAAACAGCTTTTGTTTGGCCGGATTGAGGGGGCTAAGCGGGCGCGGCACGGGCTAGAGAAGACATGGAGTGATGTGGTACAGGAGGACGTGGAGCTGAGTGGACTTGCCGATGACTGGTACCAGCGGTGTCAAGATCGGCCTCTGTGGAGGAGGCTCGTGAAGGATGCTACTGGGCAGTTGGAGGCAGTCGCCCTCCAAAAACAACGGAGGACGGAGGAGCGACGCTCAGAACAACGAGCGGAGCGCCGGGTGGCTAAAGCACAGCAGGTTGGCACAGTAGGGGGCACAGGTGGTGCATCAGCCAGTCATCTCAGTCAGTCGACCCGTGGCACCTGGGTCTGCCCCGTGACCTCCTGCCAGCGGGCGTTCGACACTTCACGTGGCCTCAGGGTGCACATAGCCTGGCACAAGCGTCGTGGTGACGTCACCGCCACTTAGTGGCGAATGGCGGTTGTTGTTGTGTGTGTGTACTAGTGTGTACTAGTGTGTGTAAAAGTGTGTGTGTGTACTAGTGTGTGTGTGTACTAGTGTGTGTGTGTGTACTAGTGTGTGTGTGTGTATGTACTAGTGTGTGTGTACTAGTGTGTGTGTGTACTAGTGTATGTGTGTGTACTAGTGTGTGTGTTTACTAGTGTGAGTGTACTAGTGTGTGTGTGTGTGTGTACTAGTGTGTGTGTACTAGTGTGTGTGTACTAGTGTGTGTGTACTAGTGTGTGAGTGTGTACTAGTGTGTGTGAGTGTACTAGTGTGTGTGTACTAGTGTGTGTGTACTAGTGTGTGTGTACTAGTGTGTGTGTACTAGTGTGTGTACTAGTGTGTGTGTACTAGTGTGTGTGTACTAGTGTGTGTGTGTGTACTAGTGTGTGAGGGTGCTAGTGTGTGTGTGTGTGTACTAGTGTGTGTGTGTACTAGTGTGTGTGTGTACTAGTGTGTGTGTACTAGTGTGTGTGTGTGTACTAGTGTATGTGTGTACTAGTGTGTGTGTGTGTACTAGTATGTGTGTGTGTGTACTAGTGTGTGTGTGTGTGTACTAGTGTGTCTACTAGTGTGTGTGTGTGTTCTAGTGTGTGTGTGTGTACTAGTGTGTGTACGTGTGTACTAGTGTGTGTACGTGTGTGTGTGTGTACGTGTGTACTAGTGTAAGTGTGTGTGTACTAGTGTGTGTGTGTGTACTAGTGTGTGTGTGTGTGTACTAGTGTGTGTGTGTACTAGTGTGTGTGTGTGTACTAGTGTGTGTGTGCTAGTGTGTGTGTGTACTAGTGTGTACTAGTGTGTGTACTAGTGTGTGTGTGTACTGATGACTTGGTAATAGCTGCTCAGTCAGAGGAGGAGTTGGAGATGCTGCTGCTGAGACTGGAGCGTGCCACTAAGAGGTGGGGCCTTACCATCAGCCCCACCAAAACTAAGCACCTGCCTGGGTATTTTGTACCATCGGACACTCCACCCCCACAACTCCCAATCGGTGATGGGGCAGTTGTGGAGAGAGTGGAGAGTTTCCCATACCTGGGCAGTGTGCTTATGACTGGCTCCAGTTTAACAGCAGAGGTCTCACTCCGAATCAGTCGAGCGGCAATATCTTTTCATCGGTTGCGTAACGCTGTGTGGAAGCTACCTGGTCTGTCGCTCCGCACTAAGCTTCAGGTCTTCTCGGCCACGGTCATTCCCTCCCTTCTCTACGCTTGCGAAACGTGGACCCCCCTAATGGAACATCTTCGCCGGTTAGAAACATTTAGGCTGACCTGCCTACGATCCATCCTGGGTTTAACCAGACTGGATTGTGTGAGGAGCTCACAAATCCTTGAAAGATCTGGGCAGGGTCCCATCGGTGAGCTCCTCCGGCAGGCAAGGCTGCGATGGCTGGGTCATGTAGCCCGCATGCCCAGCCACCGCATGCCGAAACAGCTTTTGTTTGGCCGGATTGAGGGGGCTAAGCGGGCGCGGCACGGGCTAGAGAAGAGATGGAGTGATGTGGTACAGGAGGACGTGGAGCTGAGTGGACTTGCCGATGACTGGTACCAGCGGTGTCAAGATCGGCCTTTGTGGAAGAGGCTCGTGAAGGATGCTACTGGGCAGTTGGAGGCAGTCGCCCTCCAACAACAACGGAGGGCGGAGGAGCGACGCTCACAACAGCGAGCGGAGCGCCTGGTGGCTAAAGCACAGCAGGTTGGCACAGTAGGGGGCACAGGTGGTGCATCAGCCAGTCATCTCAGTCAGTCGACCCGTGGCACCTGGGTCTGCCCCGTGACCTCCTGCCAGCGGGCGTTCGACACTTCACGTGGCCTCAGGGTGCACATAGCCTGGCACAAGCGTCGTGGTGACGTCACCGCCACTTAGTGGCGAATGGCGGTTGTTGTTGTTGTTGTGTACTAGTGTGTACTAGTGTGTGTACTAGTGTGTGTGTGTACTAGTGTGTGTGCACGTGTGAACTAGTGTGTACTAGTGTGTGTACTAGTGTGTGTGTACTAGTGTGTGAGTGTGTACTAGTGTGTGTGTGTGTGTACTAGTGTGTGTACTAGTGTGTGTGTGTACTAGTGTGTACTAGTGTGTGTGTGTGTGTACTAGTGTGTGTGTACTAGCGTGTGTGTACTAGTGTGTGTACTAGTGTGTGTGTGTGAGTGTGTGTGTACTAGTGTGTGTTTGTTTACTAGTGTGTGTGTGTACTAGTGTGTGTGTGTACTAGTGTGTGTGTGTGTACTAGTGTGTGTGTACTAGTGTGTGTGTACTAGTGTGTGTGTACTAGTGTGTGTGTGTACTAGTGTGTGTGTGTGTGAGTGTGTGTGTACTAGTGTGTGTGTGTTTACTAGTGTGTGTGTGTACTAGTGTGTGTGTACTAGTGTGTGTGTGTGTACTAGTGTGTGTGTACTAGTGTGTATGTACTAGTGTGTGTGTGTACTAGTGTGTGTGTACTAGTGTGTGTGTGTGTACTAGTGTGTGTGTACTAGTGTGTGTGTGTGTACTAGTGTGTGTTTACTAGTGTGTGTGTGTACTAGTGTGTGAGTGTGTACTAGTGTGTGTGTACTAGTGTGTGTGTGTACTAGTGTGTGTGTGTGTACTAGTGTGTGTGTTTACTAGTGTGTGTGTGTACTAGTGTGTGAGTGTGTACTAGTGTGTGTGTACTAGTGTGTGTGTACTAGTGTGTGTGTACTAGTGTGTCTATGTACTAGTGTGTGTGTACTAGTGTGTGTGTGTGTGTACTAGTGTGTGAGTGTGTACTAGTGTGTGTGTACTAGTGTGTGAGTGTGTACTAGTGTGTGTGTTTACTAGTGTGTGTGTGTACTAGTGTGTGTGTACTAGTGTGTGTGTGTGTACTAGTGTGTGTGTACTAGTGTGTATGTACTAGTGTGTGTGTGTACTAGTGTGTGTGTACTAGTGTGTGTGTGTGTACTAGTGTGTGTTTACTAGTGTGTGTGTGTACTAGTGTGTGAGTGTGTACTAGTGTGTGTGTACTAGTGTGTGTGTGTACTAGTGTGTGTGTGTGTACTAGTGTGTGTGTTTACTAGTGTGTGTGTGTACTAGTGTGTGAGTGTGTACTAGTGTGTGTGTACTAGTGTGTGTGTACTAGTGTGTGTGTACTAGTGTGTCTATGTACTAGTGTGTGTGTACTAGTGTGTGTGTGTGTGTACTAGTGTGTGAGTGTGTACTAGTGTGTGTGTACTAGTGTGTGAGTGTGTACTAGTGTGTGTGTTTACTAGTGTGTGTGTGTACTAGTGTGTGAGTGTGTACTAGTGTGTGTGTACTAGTGTGTGTGTACTAGTGTGTGTGTACTAATGTGTACTAGTGTGTGTGTGTGTACTAGTGTGTGTGTGTGTACTAGTGTGTGTGTGTACTAGTGTGTCTATGTACTAGTGTGTGAGTGTGTACTAGTGTGTGTGTACTAGTGTGTGTGTACTAGTGTGTGTGTACTAATGTGTACTAGTGTGTGTGTGTGTACTAGTGTGTGTGTGTGTACTAGTGTGTGTGTGTACTAGTGTGTCTATGTACTAGTGTGTGTGTACTAGTGTGTGTGTGTGTGTACTAGTGTGTGAGGGTGTACTAGTGTGTGTGTGTACTAGTGTGTGAGTGTGTACTACTGTGTGTGTACTAGTGTGTGTGTGTGTGTACTAGTGTGTGTGTGTACTAGTGTGTGTGTGTACTAGTGTGTGTGAGTGTGTACTAGTGTGTGTGTGCTAGCGTGTGTGTGTATTAGTGTGTGTGTACTAGTGTGTGAGTGTGTGTACTAGTGTGTGTGTGTGTGTACTAGTGTGTGTGTGTGTGTACTAGTGTGTGTGTGTGTGTACTAGTGTGTGTGTGTGTGTACTAGTGTGTGTGTGTGTGTACTAGTGTGTGTGTGTGTGTACTAGTGTGTGTGTGTGTACTAGTGTGTGTGTGTGTGTACTAGTGTGTGTGTGTGTGTACTAGTGTGTGTGTGTGTACTAGTGTGTGTGTGTGTGTACTAGTGTGTGTGTGTGTGTACTAGTGTGTGTGTACTAGTGTGTGTGTGTGTGTACTAGTGTGTGTGTGTGTGTACTAGTGTGTGTGTGTGTACTAGTGTGTGTGTGTGTGTACTAGTGTGTGTGTGTGTGTACTAGTGTGTGTGTGTGTGTACTAGTGTGTGTGTGTGTGTACTAGTGTGTGTGTGTGTGTACTAGTGTGTGTGTGTGTGTACTAGTGTGTGTGTGTGTGTACTAGTGTGTGTGTGTGTGTACTAGTGTGTGTGTGTGTGTACTAGTGTGTGTGTGTGTGTACTAGTGTGTGTGTGTGTGTACTAGTGTGTGTGTGTGTGTACTAGTGTGTGTGTGTGTGTACTAGTGTGTGTGTGTGTGTACTAGTGTGTGTGTGTGTGTGTACCGGATGGTAATGCTGTGGTGAGCAGTGCCATGGGGGGGAGGGCCATTTGCGATTGGCCATTCCCCTCATGGCGTTTGTAACCACCACAGTGGCCAAAGGAGGCTCTGGATGGGTGCGAGGAGCCGGTAACCCCTCCACCTTCAATCCAAGAACCACTAAACCACGAACAAAAATATATCCAACAGTGCTTGTGCCGGATGCCCTGAAGGGGGACAGGCGTCTGTGACATCTCCTGGCCAAACCCCATTTGGCGGAGCCAGGAGATTGAATCTCTACCCTCGGGGTTCCTCCAGAAACAGCAAAAAACCACTTCGTGTGGTCACGTGGAATGTCCGAACGCTCACTGCGGAGGAGAGGCTGCCGCTCCTCTGTCGGGAGCTGGACCGGTACCGCCTGGATCTCTGTGGTATTCAGGAGGTCCGGTGGACCGGCTCTGGCTCCTGCCACCATGAGGGGTGGACAGTCCTCTACTCGGGGCAGCAGACTGCCAAACAACAGGGAGTGGCTCTTCTTCAGGACAAAAGAATGAAGGGGGCGTGGGAGCGTGGCGGTGAGGTGTGGGAAGCTGTAAGCCCCAGGCTACTTTGGGCTCGCCTTCCCATCAACCGGAGGCGGGGAATTGTGGTGGTCGTGGTTACTTTTGCCCCCACCGAAGACGAACATCAGTGGAGTGATGCAGACAAGTCGAATGAGTCAAATGCCTTCTATGACCTCCTGTCACAGGTGCTTGCTAAAGTGGCTGTCTCTGGTGTAGGCCAATCAGTTTCAAAGACAATGCATATATTATCAGTGCCATGTTCGCATGTTCACCAATATTATAAGATACCCTATATTGTCAGACCCATGTTCGCACAATGTGTGAGAAGCTTACAAATCGTTGAAAGATTTGGACAAAGTCCCATCGGTGAGCTCCTCCGGCAGGCAAGGCTGCATTGGCTGGGTCATGTAGCCCGCATGCCCAGCCATCGCATGCCTGAACAGCTTTTGTTCGGCCGGATCGAGGGGGCTAAATGGGCATGACATGGGCTAGAGAAGAGATGGAGTGATGTGGTATGAGAAGATTTGGAGGTGAGTGGACTTGCCGATGACTGGTACCAGCGGTGTCAAGATCGGCCTCTGTGGAGGAGGCTCGTGAAGGATGCTACTGGGCAGTTGGAGGCAGTCGCCCTCCAACATCAACGGAGGGCGGAGGAGCGACGCTCACAACAACGAGTGGAGCGCCGGGTGGGCTAAAGCACAGCAGGTTGGCACAGTAGGGGGCACAGGTGGTGCATCAGCCAGTCGTCTCAGTCAGTCGACCCGTGGCACCTGGGTCTGCCCCGTGACCTCCTGCCAGCGGGCGTTCGACACTTCACGTGGCCTCAGGGTGCACATGGCCTGGCACAAGCGTCGTGGTGACCTCACCACAACTTAGTGGCGAATGGCGGTTGTTGTTGTTGTGGATGTGTGTGTGTGTGTACGTGTGTGTGTGTCTGTGTGTGTGTCTATGTGTCTGTGTGTGTGTCACTGTTTGTGTGTGTCACTGTGTGTGTGTGTTTGTGTGTGTCACTGTGTGTGTGTGTCACTGTGTGTGTGTGTGTGTCTGTGTGTGTCACTGTGTGTGTGTGTCACTGTGTGTGTGTGTCACTGTGTGTGTGTGTGTCTGTGTGTGTCACTGTGTGTGTGTGTCACTGTGTGTGTGTGTCACTGTGTGTGTGTGTCACTGTGTGTGTGTTTCACTGTGTGTGTGTGTCACTGTGTGTGTGTGTATGTGTGTGTGTGTCACTGTGTGTGTGTGTCACTGTGCCTATGTGTCTGTGTGTGTGTCTGTGTGTGTGTGTCACTGTGTGTGTGTCACTGTGTGTGTGTGTCACTGTGTGTGTGTGTTTGTGTGTGTCACTGTGTGTGTGTGTCACTGTGTGTGTGTGTGTCTGTGTGTGTCACTGTGTGTGTGTGTCACTGTGTGTGTGTCTGTGTGTGTCACTGTGTGTGTGTGTCACTGTGTGTGTGTGTCACTGTGTGTGTGTGTCACTGTGTGTGTGTGGGGAGCGATAGTGTAGCGGTTAGCGCGCTGCGCTATGAACCTGGCGACCCGGGTTCGATTCCCGCTCACGGCCAACACCAGTGACGATTATCTGAACCGGTCCTGGGCCTCCCCTAGGTCGACTCAGCCTGAAATGAGTACCTGGTGCGGTGTGTAAACATCGCCACTGGGGAGACAAAAGCGGTCGGGCGTGGTGCTGGCCACCCACCCCCTCGTGTACCGTTCCGGCCTTCATAGGTGCTCGCTAACAGCACTTGCCCCTACAGTCTGTTAAGGCTAAACGGGGGATCTTTGTCTTTATCTTTGTGTGTCACTGTGTGTGTGTGTCACTGTGTGTGTGTGTATGTGTGTGTGTCACTGTGTGTGTGTGTCACTGTGTGTGTGTGTGTCTGTGTGTGCGTGTCTGTGTGTGTGTGTCTGTGTGTGTGTCTATGTGTGTGTGTGTGTCTGTGTGTGTGTGTCACTGTGTGTGTCTGTGTGTGTGTCTGTGTGTGTGTGTGTGTCTGTGTGTGCGTGTCTGTGTGTGTGTGTCTGTGTGTGTGTCACTGTGTGTGTGTCACTGTGTGTGTGTGTGTCTGTGTGTGCGTGTCTGTGTGTGTGTGTCTGTGTGTGTGTCTATGTGTGTGTGTGTGTCTGTGTGTGTGTGTGTGTCACTGTGTGTGTGTGTGTCACTGTGTGTGTGTGTCACTGTGTGTGTGTGTCACTGTGTGTGTGTCTGTGTCTATGTGTGTGTGTGTGTCTGTGTGTGTGTGTCACTGTGTGTGTCTGTGTGTGTGTCTATGTGTCTGTGTGTGTGTGTGTGTCACTATCGGGAGCGGGAGCGTAGTGGTTAGCGCTACGCCGCGCTACGAACCCGGCATCCCGAGTTCAATTCCCCCTCACGGCGAACGCCAGTGGTGACGGTTACCTGAACCGGTCCGGGGCCTCCCCTAGGTCGACTCGGCCTCAAATGAGCACCTGGTGCGATGTGTGAACATCGCCACTGGGGAGACAAAGGCGGCCGGGCGTGGTGCTCGCCACCCACCCACCCCCCTCGTGTGCCACGGTGCCGGTAGCCCTCACCGGCGCCGCTCGCTAACAGCACCTTGCCCCAACAGTCTGTTAAGGCTACACGGGGGATCTTTGCCTTTTTATTCGTGCGTGTGTGTGTGCGTGTGTGTGTGTGTGTCTACCCCATAGCTCCCCCCGCGTCTCGTGTCCTTCACCTACAACCACGCGTGTCCCACGCATGTCCCTCGCATGTCCCTCGCATGACCCACGCATGTCCCACGCATGTCCCACGCATGTCACACGCATGACCAACGCATGTCACACGCATGACCAACGCATGTCCCACCCCCCCCCGCGCAGGGAGCACGTGTCGGAGGCGAGCGACGTGGAGTCGGTGCGCGCGGAGCTCCGTCGCCTGCGCGCGGAGCTCCGTCGGGTGGAGGCGTCGCTGCCGCCGGCCATCGTGGTTGGGCCGCTGTGGGTGGGCGTGGAGGAGCTGCGGCGTCAGCTGGCACGCCGGTGCCAGGGGCTGGCCACCGCCACGCTGGGGGCGCTGGCGCGGACGCTCAGGCGCCAGGCGGACGCGGTACGCTGGCACGGGAGAGGGACACGGAGAGAGAGACAGGGAGAGAGAGAGACACGGAGAGAGGGAGAGAGGGAGAGAGGGAGACAGGGAGAGAGAGAGAGAGACAGGGAGAGAGGGAGAGAGGGAGACGCAGAGAGAGAGAGAGACACACACAGAGAGAGAGAGAGACACAGAGAGAGAGAGACAGGGAGAGAGGGAGACACGGAGAGAGGGAGACAGAGAGAGAGAGAGACACACAGAGAGAGAGGGAGAGACAGGGAGAGAGAGACACGGAGAGAGAGAGATACGGAGAGAGAGACACTGAGAGAAAGACAGGGAGAGCGGGGATAGAGAGAGACAGGGAGAGACAGGGAGAGAGGGAGAGAGAGACAGGAAGAGAGAGACTGATCAAGAGACAGGGAGAAAGCGAGATGCAGAGAGAGAGAGAGACAGAGAGAGAGAGAGACACGGAGAGAGAGACACGGAGAGAGAGACACGGAGAGAGAGAGACACGGAGAGAGGGAGAGAGGGAGAGAGACAGAGGGAGAGAGAGACAGGGAGAGAGACAGGGAGAGAGACACGGAGAGAGACACGGAGAGAGGGAGAGGGAGAGAGAGACACTGAGAGAGACAGGGAGAGAGGGAGATACGGAGAGAGAGACACTGAGAGAGAGAGACACGGAGAGAGAGACAGGGAGAGAGAGACAGGGAGAGAGAGACACGGAGAGAGAGACAGGGAGAGAGGGAGAGAGACACGGAGAGAGAGACAGGGAGAGAGACAGGGAGAGAGGGAGACACGGAGAGAGAGACACGGAGAGAGAGACAGGGAGAGAGACAGGGAGAGAGAGACACGGAGAGAGAGACAGGGAGAGAGAGAGAGACAGGGAGAGAGAGACACGGAGAGAGACAGGGAGAGAGAGAGACAGGAAGAGAGAGACACTGAGAGAGAGACACTGAGAGAGAGCGACACTGAGAGAGAGAGAGACACGGAGAGAGACACAGGGAGAGACACGGAGAGAGAGAGACACGGAGAGACACGGAGAGAGAGACACGGAGAGAGAGACACGGAGAGAGAGAGACACGGAGAGGAAGACACGCAGAGATGGAGAGAGTCACGGAGAGAGAGACACGGAGAGAGAGACACGGAGAGACACGGAGAGATGGAGAGACAAACGGAGATAGAGACATGTCTATAAACTAGGCTACAGTCTATAAACTAGGCTACAGTCTAGTCTATAGACTGGCAGTACGCTGACTCAGTGACCTAAGCCTTGCTACAGTCGACATCATAAGCTGGCAACACGGTAAGCACCTTACAAAGCAGGCGACAGTGGACGTGAAAGACTGGCGGTACACTGAGCGAGGTAAAGAAGCAGGCAACAGCTTATAGACTGGCATACACTCACCCAGGCCAGTAGCAAAGTTTACCGTGTAGACAATCGACCGTCAGTGCACTGACTTTAATTCATGAGCAGGCAACAGACCACAGGACAGACCGCCAGTGGACTGGCACAGCTTCACAAAAAGCACACGTTAATATTTCAACATTATGCAACTCAATTCAGAAACGTCAGCTGCCTATGTGCGTGAGTTTTAGCGAGAGAAGCAAGGGGGCGAGCGCTTTACATTGTCGTGGTGAGGCCTAGTCCCGTGCAGAGCCCCCGGCCTCGCCTGGGTTGTCCAGCCGGGCGAGGTGGCACCTTGCCAGGCTGGGAGCTGGGCCCGCTGCCCCCCCGCCCCCCCCCACCATCATCCCCCCGCCCGCGCTACAACAATAATAATAATACTATCTTAAGCGCATTAATATAAATATATATGGACTCTACAGTAGTCACTGTAGCGAAAGGAGCGAGAAAAAAATTACTTAACATTGGCGTGGTGAGGCCTAGTCCCGTGCTGAGCCCCCGGTCTCGCCTAGATTGTCCAGCTGGACGAGGTGGCACCTTGGCAGGCTGGGAGCTGGGCCCGCTGTCCCCCCGCCCCCCCCACCATCATCCCCCCGCCCGCGCTACAATAATAATAATACTATCTTAAGCGCATTAATATAAATATATACGGACTCTACAGTAGTAACTGTAGCGAAAGGAGCGAGAAAACAATTACTTAACATTGGCGTGGTGAGGCCTAGTCCCGTGCTGAGCCCCCGGTCTCGCCTAGATTGTCCAGCTGGATGAGGTGGCACCTTGGCAGGCTGGGAGCTGGGCCCGCTACCCCCCCCACCATCATCCCCCCGCCCGCGCTACAACAACAATAATAATACTATCTTAAGCGCATTAATATAAATATGTACGGACTCTACAGTAGTAACTGTAGCGAAAGGAGCGAGAAAAAAATTACTTAACATTGGCGTGGTGAGGCCTGGTCCCGTGCTGAGCCCCCGGCCTCGCCTGGATTGTCCAGCCGGACGAGGTGGCACCTTGCCAGGCTGGGAGCTGGGCCCGCTACCCCCCCCCCCACCATCATCCCCCCGCCCGCGCTGCAACAACAATAATAATACTATCTTAAGCGCATTAATATAAATATATACGGACTCTACAGTAGTAACTGTAGCGAAAGGAGCGAGAAAAAAATTACTTAACATTGGCGTGGTGAGGCCTAGTCCCGTGCTGAGCCCCCGGCCTCGCCTGGATTGTCCAGCCGGACGAGGTGGCACCTTGCCAGGCTGGGAGCTGGGCCCGCTACCCTTCCCACCCCACCGTCCCCCTGCCCGCGCTACAACAATACTGGGGCTTACGGAGGGGTACTCGGATATTTATTTTTCAACGTGAACCCCACCGTTTGAGAGCCAGATCCCTCGCAAGCGCGCGCACACACACACACAGACAAAAATGACATAGGTAAGATAGTCGTGTATAGTGGTGTATAGTAGTGTGTAGTGTATAGTAGTGTGTAGTGTATAATAGTGTGTAGTGTATAATAGTGTATAGTGTATAGTAATGTAATGTATATTAGTGTATAATAGTGTGTAGTGTATGGTAGAGTGTAGTGTATAATAGTGTATAGTAATGTAGTGTATATTAGTGTATAATAATGTGTAGTGTATAGTAGTGTATA